>OU015496.1:191327994-191382994 GCA_907164885.2 Dolomedes plantarius | reverse complement strand
GGGACTGATATTAGAAACTTTGGCACCCTTAACACTTCCTAACGTTACGTCTTTGGACAGGTATTCCTGACCTTTTTTTTATGTTTGCGACACTCTTGGGACTGATATTAGAAACTTTGGTACCCTTAACACTTCCTAACGTTACCTCTTTGGACAGGGATTCCTAACCTTTTTTTTTATGTTTGCGGCACTCTTGGGACTGATATTAGAAACTTTGGTACCCTTAACACTTCCTAACGTTACCTCTTTGGACAGGGATTCCTAACCTTTTTTTTTATGTTTGCGGCACTCTTGGGACTGATATTAGAAACTTTGGCACCCTTAACACTTCCTAACGTTACGTCTTTGGACAGGTATTCCTGACCTTTTTTTTATGTTTGCGACACTCTTGGGACTGATATTAGAAACTTTGGTACCCTTAACACTTCCTAACGTTACCTCTTTGGACAGGGATTCCTAACCTTTTTTTTTTATGTTTGCGGCACTCTTGGGACTGATATTAGAAACTTTGGTACCCTTAACACTTCCTAACGTTACCTCTTTGGACAGGGATTCCTAACCTTTTTTTTTTATGTTTGCGGCACTCTTGGGACTGATATTAGAAACTTTGGCACCCTTAACACTTCCTAACGTTACCTCTTTGGACAGGGATTCCTAACCTTTTTATGTTTGGGCACCCTTGCTATAATTTTAGTTCTTTCAATATTTAAAAAATATTAAATTACAGTGGAATATATATGAGGAAGTTGTTAAATTTACGTTCAAATAAATAGTTACTCCATTGCTGATTTTATTCATTTATTAAAAGTTAATAAGTAATGAACACCAGAACAGGATATATTGATAACGTTTCAAAAATAGCCACGGGATTCAGACACGAGAGGACTACTAAGGAAAACGCTTCAAAAAAGGGTCTTGTTTTATTAATGTGAGACTTGCGATGGATGCTTAGAGCACAAATATTTGATATGAGGCCTAACAAGTTGAGGGCGTGAGGATAGCCAATTCATCCTCGGGAAGGAGTACATCGATCTCGGTCAGAATCTGTCGGGCATGGGAGTCATAAATTTAACTTAATATTTATATTAAGTGAGCCTCACTAAAATTTTTATTGTTGATCCAAACAGGAGCGGCTCCAGTCCTGAAATTTGGAGGGGGGGGGGAGGTGTAACAACGTTGGCTCTTAGGGTCATATATATATATATATATATATATATAGCAGTTCCGTAACTGACTCACTGATTGACTGACTGACATACAACGCACAGACCAAACCGCTGGACCTAAAGGGCTGAAATTTTGCATGGCGATTCTTCTTATGGTGTAGGGGTGCACTAAGAGAGATTTTTGAAAAATTCTTCTTAGATTTTTTTAAATTAAATTTTTAAGTTGTTTTTGTAAATTTTTTTAAGTTTGCATTTAAAATAATAATTTGAAGGTTATAAAATTTATATCACGAGAAAGATCCTAAAAATTCCTTTAAAATGAAATCTTTTTCGAACCTTTACCTAGATTTTCTGATTTTTGGGGAATTTTTAAAGATTAATTTTTAGACTTTAATTTATTAAATGTTGATCACGTGATTTCTTTTTCTGGTACTTTCAATAAATTTATCGTCACGTGCATAACAACTAAATAGACAAAAAAAATATTTTTTTTCTTTCTAATGCAGCAGACGATTGGATATTATTAAAAAAAAATATCCCTTACTATTTTTTATAAATATATATATATATATATATATATATATATATATATATATATATATATATATATATATATATATATATATTTATATTACATCAACTGTATACATTGATCGTCGGATTTATTATAAATATATATATTTATTTTTTTGGCATTAATTGCATACATTGACCGTTGTATTTAATTTGAATGTACTCCGTAGCGAAGAGCGGGTTTTCAACTAGTATATATATATATATATAGGAAATAAACATCTCTCATTATATAATTTTAGGCTCTGAAAAAAATACGCCGGGCTTTTTTTTAGGGGGGAGGGGGACAATTTCCCCTACTGCCCCCCCCCCCTGGAGCCGCCGTTGGATCCAAAAACAAATATCTTTGCGGCACCCCTGTCCGAACTCACGGCACCACGGCACCCTAAAGTACCGTGGCACACCAACTGGGGATCAATGTTAGGAGGTACTGAGTCACATGAAAGAGTCATTAAAGTTGACCTCAGACGAAAAATCCCTCTTGTATGGGCCTACGACGGAAATAACGACGCACTAAGATTATTTCACCAGAGACAGTGTCACACGGTAAACACTGATTTAAGATGTCCTTTTTTGGTTTAAGGTGGGGGTCGTCAATCCGTGGTTCGTAGGCGTTGGGTGGCCCGCCGAACCAGTTAATGCCACTTTAAGTTCAGGGTGAAGTTTAAAAATCGAAGTTCCCGTAGGATAAAAACGCAGGAGAGAGAAAAATCGTCAGCCGCAGAGTGAAACCACTACACTCTATTCTCAGGGCTTTTTTATCGCATGGGCAAATCGGGACTTTGCCCAGGGCTCCCTGGTGCTAGGGGGCCCCAAAACACCCTTGGAGTATGCACATAGTACTTCTAATAGTATGTATAGCCCATAGATAGTTTTTATTTTTATAAATGTTCGTAAAGGGGGTCTCCAAATAGCATCTGCCCAGGGGCCCCCAGCGTTCATAATCGGGCCCTGTCTATTCTTACTTGTCACTCAACCTCATCGTTGTTATAATCTATGAGAAATCGTATCTTGTTACTTCTAGGTTTCACAACCCTTCCGAATCACACGATCAAATTCAACGTGACTGTAAACTGTTTATTAGCCCCCGCATCATTCAGTGGTTACCGACTCGAGATTTCAAAATCCCGGGGATTTCGAAATTAAAATTTAAATTTCGAATTTAAAATATTTCATGTAGAACTTGGGGTTCGAATCCCGGATAAAGAGGGGACTTTCCTGTAACGTCTCCAGATAGCAGGGCCGCCCAGAGGGGGGGGGGGCAACTGGGGCACTTTGCCCCAGGCCCCCAACTGCCGGAGAGGCCCAAAAAATTTTAAAAAATTTATTTATTAGATTTCCTCCGAAAGAAAATTCTGAAACTTGTACCGTACTTCAAAATTCAAAATAATCTCCTGAAAAAGGCCCCCCCCCCCCCCCAAAAAAAAAAAAAAAAAAAATTTAAAAAAAATTATTCGATTAATCAGATTTCTCTTACTACAAAATAGTCTTCTGAAAAATAGTCTTGGGGCCCCCAACAGAAGTTTGCCCCAGGCCCCGTAAAGTCTCTGGGCGGCCCTGCCAGATAGGGAGCCGTGTTGGTGTACCCATAATAAAGTATCCAACGAATTCGTAGAATGGAGGGACCAAGTACCTACCACTTCAGTTAACCCTATCAAAATTCCAATCCTTTGTCTATCGCTTGCTGTTTCAGCATTTGTTCTTATCCTAGCTCTAAGCCGAGGGGACAGCTGTTTTAATAAAACTATAGATAGATCGCAGCTAAGTGATTACTGTCTAATCTCCAAACCTAGCGACTAACGATCCCTAACTAAACAAACTGGGGAAAGGTTGCAAAGCAAGGATCGATTTTGTAGGATGGTCAAGGTCATGACACGCTTATTTTTGGAATTCCTGGCTGAAGCACCGTGCTCACACCTGCTGCCCATGACACAAGCGAAATTTCGCGATCCGACAAAGCATTCTGAAATTTTTGAAAAAGATATCGGGCCAGAGAAGAAATTTATGCAAATACCCTTTTCCACCTGCTACATCCGTTCATTCGAGGTGGAGGGAAAATGTTTTGAAAAAGGGGGGTTGTGCACGTAACGTGTGACGTCTAACCATTAACAGTAAAATTCGACATCGTCGATCGATGCATGACGTCATAGGTGTATCTAGCAGGAGCAGCAGATATTTTGATGCTGTAAAATTCAACTGCGGCTGTGCAGTATCCATCCAAACAGTGTACCGATTTCAGAACCGCACATGGTGCCCAGCCCTTTTAAAGTTGCAGCAATACGTATCATAAATTTAATGACCGGGTGGAAAAAATAGCGAGTAGGTTATTCAAAATTTTAGAAACCACGAGCTCTTTATTTAAACGTCCTCCTTGATTAGTCAAAAGAAAAAAAAATCAGGATTCAAAAGCATGCATTTTGATAATAATCATTAGTTCAGCGAATAACGGTTCAAATACAGCTAAATATAGCGAAAAAACACTCGAACAAATATTCGTTTCAGTGTTTTGAAGAAAAGTCAAGTATACAAAATAAACGTCAAATTTTATTTTGTATATTCTGTAATATACAGTGGCTCCTAAAAGTGTTCGTACACTTACGATTTTCAATGAAATAGGAGTCTATCCATTAATTAAAATGAATATTTCAGAATGGGTATTTAATACTAAGATATATAATATATTCTTAACAAAACTACATGAAATATTTTGAAAACATACTATTAAGGAACCAGTAATCAAAAAGTAAAAAAAAAATTTTTAACAAAAGTCATCGTACACTAAAATATTTTCGGATAAATTCAAAATTAAATTTATCGTCTGGCGCTTTATTTTTAGTTTCGAATTGTGGTGGCATTTAAAATATCGTTTGGCTTTAATTTTTGCTTACCTACTCCGTAATATTCTATTTATTATTTAAAAATGGCTCGTAGTCGTAAAGAAACAACAAACAGAATTCGAAAATTGATTATTTTTCATCATAGTAGTGGTAAATCTGTTCGGAATATTACTAAATTACTTAATTTATCCCATTCTACTGTGCAGTATGTGATAAAACGCTTTAAAGAAGAAAATCTGATCGAAAACAAGGTAAGAAAAGGTCGTCCAGCAAAGTTAACAAAACGTGATCAGAGATTTATAATTAGAAAATTTGTGAAAAATCCACGTTTGAGTGCTGTAAAAGTTTCTGCAGAATTTAATGAAACATTTTCTACTTCAATTTCACCTGAAACTGTTCGACGAGTTCTCAGAGCAGCTGGATTACATGGCCGTAGAAATTTTTTTGTGAGTGAGAAAAACAGAAAGCATATGCTTTCCTTCGCACTATCAATGATAAATAAGCCCCAAACGTATTGGAATAATGTCTCATTTGCCGATGAAAGCAAGTTTAGCATTTTTGGTTCCGATGGGCGTATAATTGTATGAAGAAGAAAAAATGAGGAACTTAATCCCAAGAACTGAGTAGAAACAGTTATGCATGGCGATGGAGGTGTCCTTGTGTGGGGGTACATGTCAGCATCAGGACTAGGTAATTTGGTATTTATTCATGGCATAATGAATCATGCTGTTTATATAAATATTTTAAGAGACAATTTAAAATTATCAGCCCAAAATTTAGGTATTGGAAACAACATTGTTTTTTTTTATCAAGATAACGATCCTAAGCTCACGGTTCTCAACGTTGGCCTCTGGTGTCTCTATAATTGTCCACAAGTTTTGAAAACACCACCTCAATCACCAGATTTTAAACCAATAGAACATATTTGGAGAGAACTGGAGGTTCGAGTACGAAAACACGACATTCACACGAAAAGCGAACTAAAAACAATTATGGTGGAAGAATGGATGAACATTGATGCAGAAATTACAAAAGAACTAGTGCAATCTATTCCCAGACGTTTAAAAGCTGTTGTGGATGCTGCTATCCTACTAAATATTAATTTAATGTAAAAATTAGAATATTTACTAATATGTAGAGATTTTTTACAAATGTACAATGACTTTTATGAGATAAAGTTTTTGTTACTTTTTGATTATTGGTTTCTTAAAAATAAAGTTTTACTATGTTTTTAAAATATTTCATGTAGTTTCGTTAAGAATAGATTATAGATCTTATTATTAAATACCCATTCATAAATATTCATTTTAATTAATGGATAGACCGCTATTTCATTGAAAATCGTAAGTGTACGAACACTTTTGGGAGCCACTGTATATATAAAACAGTTCCGTAACTGACTGATTGACTGACTGACATATAAAGGACAGACCAAACCGCTGGACCTAAAGGGTTGAAATTTTGCATGGCGATTCTTCTTATAGTGTAGGGGTGCACTGAGAAATATGTTTGAAAAATCGTTCTTTGATTTTTTTAAATTAAATTTTTAAGCTGTTTTTGTAACATTCTTTTAAGTTTGCATTTAAAATAATAATATAAGGGTTATAACATCTATATCACGAGAAAGATCATAAAAATTCCTTTAAAATGAAATCTTTTTCGAATCTTTACCTCTATTTTCTGGTTTTTTGGTGAATTTTTAAAGATTAAATTTTAGAATTTAATTTATTAAATGCTGATCAGGTGGTTTCTTTTCTTTTTGTGATACTTTAAACTAATTTTGCGTCACGTGCATAACAACAAAATAGACAAAAAAAAATTTTTCTTACCAATGCGGCAGACGATTGGACATTATCCACAAAAATATTAAAATACAGTAAAAGATATGTTCCTCAAACTGCACTATATTCTTTAGTATGTTCTATTAGATTTAATTGGATTATTTTCTTCTACATTATTTGTTTATAAAAATATCTGTTACGATTTTTTTTATAAATATATTTTTTTGTTTTATTCCATCAATTGCATTACATTGATCGTTGCATTTATTATAAATATATATATATATATATATATATATATATATATATATATATATATATATATATATATATATATATACATTTATTTATTTGGCATTAATTGCATACATTGACCGTTGTATTTAATTTGAATGTATTCCGTAGCGAAGTACAGTCATTAGGCTAGTTCAAACATATTTCTGACCGAAAAAGTCTAAATAATTGTCCATGCTTTTGTCTATTGGGCTCCGAGGAGTCTTCATTTTTCGTAACGGGCCAATTTCAGCCGAACACAGACGTCATTCACGTAAGAATTGTCACCGAGAGTTTAGATTACGTAAAAGAAGGGATGTAAGTAGGGGGTGGATCTGAAAGCATGTGCCAACCCCTAAATTTCAGTCCTATATATTTTGTTACAAATATTTAATTTAATTACATTCTCACAGACAAATGCCTGGGTCTCACAGACAAATGCCTGGGTAAGACCAGTGGTGAGCAAGGTCGAATTCGGTTCGCATCCCAACAAGCGACACTGAATACCCCGTGTCGACGCCGGGTATGAACATGTTAAATCTGTGGGATGGAAAGTTCCTCCGTGTTGTTTGTAGGGGTTGGAGGAGAGAACGAGTCCCCACATGACGACCCTGAGAGAGTTCGGTCTAACCCGAAGAGGCCCAAGCGGGCGACGTTGGTTCTAGGGATGCGACAGCGATGCCGATGTTCTAATCATCGATTTATTGAAGCCGATGTTTTTTTAACATCGATGTTTTGTGCTCGATGTTTTACGATGTCTCGATGTTTTCTTTTAATGAAAAGTACCATAATAAAAAAATTTACCACGTAGCATAATTTTCACACTTAGTAAATGTAAGCCTGAATTCTGTAAAGGACGAATACAAACGGTGGAACGATTCCTTAGCAAACAGACAAATGGCAATCAACAACCAATGAACCAATCAGAGCGCTTGGAATATTCTTTTCACTCCAGAACCTTCGATGGGGTTTTATTTTATAAATAGTATATACACGAGAGCAGCCATTTAAGTTTTTGTTTTGTTCTGGTTTTATATAAGTTGACGTTAATATTATTAGTAAGATGACTCCTAAAAGTTCCGTTTGGAAATATTTTTGCAAAATCTCTGACAACTTAGCGAAATGCAATATTTGCCTTAAGTCCCTCAAAACTTCTGGCAATACCACGAATTTATCTGGATATTTGAAGGATAAACATGGCGATATTTACATCGAGAATTTTGAGTCATCAATGTAGCACAAGGCAAAAGCAGCCAAGTTTTTGTCATTTGTGTCAGCCCAATCAGAGAGTAAAATTAAATACTACCCCCCCCCCCCCAGGACTAACCGAAGTAACATTAATGTTAGAGGTTACTAAACCAGTTTTTAAAAATGGATGTTCTAAAACATGGATGTTTAAAAACATCGATGGTTTTTGGGCGATGTTTTATTAGCATCGATGTTTTAATATTGAACATCGATGTTTTGTTATCGATGTCGCATCCCTAGTTGGTTCACCTATGCGGCTCTCCTATTACAAGTAACCAACCACTTTCGCTCTGCTTATTAGGCGAATGTCGAAACACAAAGTGTCTGCCGCATTGGAGAAGAAAAAAATAACCAGACATGAACGAAAATTTTTTTATGTTTACATTACTGCTCTGATACCTCAATGTTCAGCTTTCATAATTAGGGCCTGTGTTCGTTAAGGCAAATTGGCTAGGTTTCAATCCATCAGAATCCAGGCGGTTAATAAAAGGAGTCGAAACCGACTCGCGCGCGTCGCAATACGACTTTGCGAGCCACTGTCCGTTCACGCACATTATACTATTAAGTCCTTAACGAGGGAGAGTGGGACGAAAATTGCATCTGGTTACGAAGCATCTGGCACCGTAATTAAACATCATCACAGAGAGCTTCCTCTTCCACGTTCCTGGGCAAATAAAGGAAGTATTTTCTGTAAGGTCACTCACTCACTCACCACTCCGAGGAGCGAAGGAAGAGTCAAATTTAGGTTATATCCTCGGAATATTTCAGGGAATTAACTAAAACATTCGGTGATTCGGAAGGCTTTACTTCTCCAGTGATTGACGTCATTCATCGGGCGCGAAAGTTCACCACTCCAAGGGATGAAAGTGGAGAGAGTAAGGGCCTGTTCACATAGGAGTCCGTTGCGTTGCGTTAAGGAAAAGATGACGTTGAGATGAAAATAAACCAATCATAGGCGTTAAAAATTTCATTGCTAATCGTTTGGAGGCATATGATTGGTTTATTTTCGTCTTAACGTCATCTTTTTCTTAACGCAACGCAACGGACTCCTATGTGAACAGGCCCTACGTTAGAACGAATTGACAAAATTTCATAGTGTTACATGCCAAAAAAAGCTAAGATTATAAAGACATTAAAATTTAAAATGCTCGCTCTGAAACATTGGTACTTCTATCCACTTTCTATTTTATTCCATTGAATAAACACGAGAAAACAAAGTCAGTGTGGGTTCCATTAGCTTTTCTCGCAAAATGGCAAAGAGCATTTTTTTTAAATTTTTTATTGTCGCCTCGGAAAAATAAAATATCCTCATGTCCTCAAGGCCCACTTTAGTGTGTACAAATCTTTTCCTTAACGCAACGCAACGCAACGGACTCCTATGTGAACAGGCCCTTAAGCGTTGGCCCTTATCCGGTACTTTCAACCAAAAGCGCCACCAGAATCTCGTCACAGGGAAGTTTTTGGAATTACCACGGGAGGGGTATTGTTCATCTCTCCTTACCTGGATAAATTAAGAAATAATTTTCTGTAAAGTCACTCATTACCTCCATAAGGGAAGAATACACCATAATCTATATAAAACAGTTCCGTATCTGACTGATAGATTCCGCACAGACCAAACCGCTGGACCTAAAGGGCTGAAAGTTTGCATGGCGATTCTTCTTACAGTGTATGGGTGCACTAAGAAATATTTTTGAAAAATTGTTCTTCTTTTTTTTTTAAATTAAATTTTTAAGCTCTGTTTGTAACATTCTTTAAAGTTTACATTTAAAATAATAATCTGAGGGTTATAAAGTATGTATCGCGAGAAAGATCATAAAAATTCTTTTAAAATGAAATCTTTTTCCAATCTTTACCTCTATTTTCTGATTTTTGGTGAATTTTTAAAGATTCATTTTTAGAATTTAATTTATTGAATGCTGATCACGTGGTTTCTTTTCTTTTTGTGATACTTTAAACTAATTTTGCGTCACGTGTATAAAAATGAAATTGACAAAAAAAATATTTTTTTTTGTCATGTTAATGCGGCAGACGATTGGACATTATCCAAAAAAATATTACAATACAGTAAAAGAAATAGTCCTGAAACTGCACTATATTCTTTAGTGTGTTCTATTACAGTGGTTCCCAACCTTCGGTACGCGGACAAGCAGCTATCGGTACGCAAATGATTTTACAATTTAAAACAAAAATCTATTAAAAATCTGTATTACGAAAAAAGAAAAGAAATGACTATAATAACTAATAATCCATACGTTTTAATATTTTAGTTTGGAATTTCTTATCCATTGTTTGTGTTGAAATACTTTATTGGGATTTACCTATTCTCAAAAGATGCCGTCTACACCTGAATGTGTTATTTATGACCGCCCCATAAAAATTTGGCACTCGCCTGTGAATTATAACTGTGTCTATAACTGTGTTTGCGAATTATAACTGTGTCTGAGTTCTACTAAAAATTGCGTTTTGTGTTTCAAACATCTTTAAATTAATTGCATATTATTAATCAATAGTAATTGTATTATTAATAAATATTAAGAAGCTGTTAAGGTAAATGTATTAAACTCAGGAGATTTATTTAAAAGGATTTTTTATATATCCTAATTTATTCTGTTCTCTATTGCATTTTATTCCCCATTTCAAAATTTTTGGTCTACCGGTACGTCATCAAATTGTTTACAACGTACAGGTACGGTGCTATAAAAAGGTTGGGAACCCCTGTTCTATTAGATTTAATTTGAATATTTTTCTTCATTATTTTGTCTATAAAAATATCCGTTACGTTTTTTTATAGATATATTTTTTCGTTTTTTTACATCAATTACATACATTGATCGTTGTATTTATTATAAATATATATATATATATATATATATATATATATATATAAACATTGGCATTAATTACATACATTGACCGTTGTATTTAATTTGAATGTACCCCGTAGCGAAGTACGGGTTTTCAGCTAGTTTTGTTATATTTTCGGTAGATTTCCCTGAATTAGCTGAAATACGCACGATCGGTTCTTGATCCTGAAAATTATCTTCTTTGACAATGATTGATGCCATACCCCAAGGATAAAAGATTTTTTAAGGCAAAGTAGGGAAAAAAACTATTGATCGTGCTAAAAAACTTTTATTATAAAATGTAAAGTTCAGTAAGCAGTAACATCTAATAGTAAGCCACTTTCCCCACTGAAATACACCTCATTACATTAATTAAAAAGATATTTATACATAACACAACGCAAGCGAGACGAAGATTTTTCTTTACTTTTATTTTTTCTCCTTCCCACCTTCCTCTCTGGGAATGAAATCACCTGCTGACGTAACACCGCGACGCGAATTGCCATTTGCATTTTCGTAATCCAGCAGTTTTTAAACACCGGTCATCAGTGTACAAAGCGTAGGCCCTCTTTCGGTGCGCTCAACCCAGTGCGTAAACAGATATCCCGTTTTAAACCAGAGGATGAGATTTTTGTAACTTTCGTTTCAATTTCCGCTGTCAATAGGAAGTAAAGTGACTTTATCACTACGTTACTGAAATGCCTCGACTTGACTTGTTTTGTTCCTAACGAAGAGCGTGAAGAGTTGATAAAAACTAACTGTGGAATTATTCCCTTTTTTTCTGCTGAACTTAGGCTCCTTGGAAGTAGTTTCTTTGTTAGTGTAGTTTTTTTTTTTTTTCGTTGTGAGCGTGGGTCGTATTGTAACAAACAGAATAATGCAATAGCTGTTGTGCCAAGGAAAAATACCATTTTGATGACTCATTCTTTATCTTTTTTTATAATAACAATTATTTTATCACTATTTGAACGCTTTTTAAAAACAAATGTTGTCTTTTTTTAGAACTCTACCGGTATGAATTATAAGTCTTTTACCCAGGAAAATTTACAATGACTGATAGAGATAATAATTTTCTTAAATCATTAAACTACCATGTACTCTGTAGTGTGTATGGTAGTTTACGTTTCTATATTTCTATATTTCCCTGTTATTTACCATATGGGGTTTCCCTGCACACCGCATCACTAACTCGGACTAAAAATATTATTTTACCTTAATTTTAACTGTTTTCGCTTTATTCGGTTTGACTAGTTTTTAGCCAATATCTGTTTCTTCTTACAGAGCTTTAAACCGTAAGTTAATCTCCTTTTAATATGATGTTAATCCTTCAGCGGGCGAGCCAATTTTTGGAAAACGAGCAGGCGCGCGTGGCACAAAGTGCAACGTCTCTCTCAACTTTGATTATTCCTTTTGTAATGAACGTTTTCTCATCAAATTGAAAATAATAATTCTGCGTATTATGAAACGATTTAAAATGTTGATAACGTTGAGATATATTTATAATTAAAGCCCAAAGAATGCATATACAATCGCTTTATTTCAAAACTGTCTGGTTTATTGGATCTAGGGACAACTAGCGAATTCATCCCTATTATGTCCAAAAACATAAAGAACAATGAGATTATGCGTGATATGCGAGATACCTTGTAATAGCCACACACTGGATCGACTACATCAACTACTGCTTCTGTCGTAATGTAATCCAGTATAATCGCTGGTTTACCACGATTAAATCACGACTAACGATGAATGGAAAGGAATACGTGGGTCAGAAAATCATAACTGAATTAGATAGGGTGTAGCTAAAAATAGAAACTGCTTAGAACATTCAAACCTTACATGTAAAAACAAACCATTCAAAATTACGAAAATGTTACACTCTGTACACCGGCGCGCCCGCTGAAGGGTTAAAACCGTTTAAACTGATTGAGGGCTAGTGTGTAGAGGTTTCATTGCGTAGAGCTGGTTTCGAACCCCGGCAAAGGCATGGATGTTTGTGATATATCCTCTTATAGGGCGCTTATATTCATCTAAGTCAGTGGTTCTCAACTTTTTTTGCTTCACCCACCCCTATATTCACCATAGTTCAGAATATCATATCCCCCTTCCCAGGACTGTCTAACTCAAAAGAAGCATTCCAAGTAGTATACATGCGTAATACGGCTTCTATAAAAAAGCTTGTGGTAGAAATTCACTCAATTTTGCACGATCTTGAAAATGTTGTTGAGATTCATTTTTCTTATATTCGGGGCCATAGTGTGGTAATCTTGGCGGTGAAAGAGCGGACCAGTTGGCGAAAGAAGCGACTTTTCATGGAATAGATTTAGTGATGTCTGTCTCACGGGAAGCGTGTGGCTGGGGAAAAAACTGTCTTGGACTGCAATACTGAATTTCTTGCTTCGTCAAAGGCATTGTGAACAAAAATATTTTTTCCAACTACACTGAAGTGCCACTGAATTAGGGATAGCAAAGTCTATGCAAACTGTGTAGCGCTGCGCATCATGTATGCGCAAGTGAGGGCGCTGTGGTAACTGCATATATAGCGCGTACTGTGGTTGTTCTGAATTAGTTGTTGGAATTGCCAGTATGGGTAAACTGCCTGATTTAGACGCCTTCGATCGCGGACAAATCGTAGGTCCGCGACGCATGGGCCATTCAATTTCCGAAATCGTCAGACAGCTAGGATTTTCAAGGTCGACAGTGTCAAGAGTATACCAAGAATACATGGATGGTGGAAAAAAAACTAGCGATCGGGCAAACTGCAAAGGACAATTAGCCTTGACAGTGCGTGGTGAGAGACGGCTCAGGCGTATTGTACGTAGCCAGCGAAGCCAAACATTAGCTCAAATTACCACCCAGTTTAATGACGGTGCCAGTCGTACAGTCAGTAAACGGACTGTGCAACGCTCGCTTCACCGTATGGGTTTCGGGAGCCGTCGACCTACGAGAGTACTATTGCTCTATACTCGCCATCGGGCTGCACGTCTTGCCTGGGCAAGAGAGCACAGAGACTCGAGTGTAGAGGACTGGAAACGAGTAGCATGGAGTGATGAGTCTCGATTCCGACTTCTTAACGCCGACGTGAGGCTGAGAATATGGCGTCAGGCTCATGAAGCCATGGATCCTGCATGCCTGGCTGGAACTGTACAAGGGCATGGTGGCTCAATCATGGTCTGGGGTGTTTTTTCGTGGCACAGTTTGGGATCTTTGGTGCGTGTACCAACCTCCCTCAATGCAATTCGGTACGTAGAGTTGCTGGGTGATCACCTCCATCCGTTTATGCTGTTCTGTTATCCGCACGGTAATGGAGTTTTCCAGCAAGACAACTGTACCTCTCACAAGACCCGGTTGGCTACTGGCTGGTTGGATGAGCATTCCTCTGACTTCTCTGTCATGAATTGGCAACCTAGAAGCCCAGACTTAAATCCTATTGAGCATCTTTGGGATGTTTTGGAACAAGGCGTGAAAGGCCATCACACAGCACCAAAGAACCTTACTGAATTATGGACAGCTTTAGCCAATATTTGGCAAGCCATTCCCGTGGAACGTTTCCAGAAACTTGTTAAATCTATGCCTCGTCGTATGGCAGAGGAGGCCCAACTCGTTACTAGGTAGGTATCCCTAATTCAGTGGCACTTCAGTGTATTTCTCAGCGTTTAATGTGTAAGCACTTTTCAACTGACTTTAACTTAACTCAAGTTTTAACTGGCCATGGAAATTTTAAGAGCTAGTATTTGCTTCGTTTTAATTTGTTGACCAGTGGACTTTGTGCTTGCGGTGATGCTGATAAATATATTGAACATTTTCTTTTTCACTGCAAATTATATGCGAGTGCCCGAGCCATATTAAAGGCGGACTTGAGACGTCTGTCCATTTGTGGGCCTCCTGTTCTTTCTGATCTTGTTAAGAGTGTTGAAAGTCTTGCTGTCTTACGAAATTTCGTTTGCAATTTAAATTTTTCATTTTTCTTGTTTTGTGTTTTTCACTTACTTCTGTTAGCCTCATGTTATACCTTGTGGTGCATGAGGAGATTTCAAATGAAACAATAAAAAATAAATAAATAAATAAATAAAAAGTAGTATACATATAATATTGAAAACCTCTTTTATTTTTTTCTACATTTATACATACACATTTATTTGGATTATTTTTAGAGTGGAGTTTTACAAATTTAACAGCAATAGAAAATATTGCTAGTTTTTAAAAGTTGACTGAAATTAGATTTTTTTTATATTCAGAACTAAGGGTCGTGGCAGCCTTGTGGTACAGCGCGCTGGATTTCGGTGTTGAGGGTGCTCGGATCGAATCCTGGCGAAGCGCCACTAAAATGCCTCCGTTTGTGTCGTTCCTTCATAGGGGGCAATGCTGGTCCGCCTATATGGCGCCCCCATAATAAAGCGGCCAGAAAAACTGCGGTGAATTATAGCCGAATGTCTTCGCGACAAGTGCCTCCGCATTGAAAGCAAAAATATTCAGAACTAATTACTCAACAGACTAAATTTACTGGACTGATTGTAATCTGTGACATTCAATAAACTTTACTGAATGTACCAGATTAAATTAAAAACAAACTACAGTTTAACAGATTTCTACTTAATCTAAGGACATCAAACTTTTCTGAATAGTGGTCACAATTCCCTCCCTGAAACCCTAAAACTCCCCCGTCCTTGTGGATAACCAATGATCTAAGCACTGGATGCTCTAATAATCAACTACCCTTCTAAACTTGCGATGTGCACGGCTTCAAATTTCCAAGATAAAAGCTTACACCAGTGGGTTAAAAAAATCTGCTTTAGATGAAGCACAGCTTTTATATCGTTTAGAGCTCTACTCCGTGTTTCTCCAACTTAAGGCTCGTGCCTCGCGCTGTTTTTCAGGTAAAATGATGGAATTCATTTATGTTGCTTTGTTCCGTTGCCTCGTACTTATTTTCACACGTTTGAAGGATTATACAGGATTTTTATCTTTTCATCATAAGGATCATATCTTTTAGAAAGAATCCTTTGTTTAATGATGACGACTCTACAGCTAATAATTACAAGATAAAAAGAACTTTTTATATACCATGTTTTTAAATTTTCTGTTGAATCATATAAACTTGATAATTCTATGCATTAATAAATACTTAAAAAATTTTTTTTTGATTAATTATCCCATCAACTTGAAAGAAAATGAAGTTAATTAGAAAATAACTTGCATTTAACTTTTCGTTCCCGTTCCGGTCGATAGATGGCTGCACTAGTCTACAAAACAAATTTAACTGAAAATAACTGAAAATTAATTTAATTCTGCTTAAAGATGGCTAAAAGTATTAAAAAGGATGCATTGTCATCGTGTTCTGAGCTATTGTAAAAGTTTCAAATGTCTAGCTAGTCGGGATTTTAGT
Source organism: Dolomedes plantarius (assembly GCA_907164885.2). Lineage (NCBI taxonomy): Eukaryota > Metazoa > Arthropoda > Arachnida > Araneae > Dolomedidae > Dolomedes > Dolomedes plantarius. The sequence continues at coordinate 191,366,884 of OU015496.1, read as the reverse complement.
TAAAAATCGATTGCAAGATTTGTAAGGGACAAACACACAAACAAACAAGAAAGCGAATTAATAAAAACATGGTAAAAATGGGGCATTGTCACTAAGCTATTTAAATATGGATAGTAAGGAAGAGAAACTTTGAAAGTCACTACTATAAAATAGATAGAAAATAATCTATTCGAATTTCCCGTGCCGAAGGGACTTTCTTTACCAGGAGCCGTAAAACAAGTCGCACACCGTGCAAACAATGGCGAGAAAGAAGGCGCGAGGAAGACGTTGCCATTCCACAATTGAGAAATTATGAAGAGGGAGGAATGCCATGGTGAGGGAGAAAATACAGTAGATAACAAGGAGTATAAAACGAACTATAGTAGAAGGAAGGAGATAGAAAATAACGGACAGTAATGAATAAGTGAATTTAAGGACATAAATGAATAAGAAAAAATAGTTAAAAGCTCTGAAAGATAAAGGAACATATAGAGCGGATCTTCTCATCAGAATGTGAGCATTTCTTAGCGCATACGGTAGAGGTCAAATACACCTTATTAGGAAGAGAATCAACTTTGATAAGAATGGAGAAAGGTAAAAGTAGCTGTTACCTCTTATAATAAACTTTAGTAACTGTGGCGGATTTGTCATTATTACAGTTCTTAATCTTTAGAAGTGTATCTGAACTGACATATTGCTTTGAAGCTGGCAGAATGGATAATTAAATCTGGGAAGAGAAACCCGGAAATATCGGCCGTCTTATAATTTGGAATTTTACATTTTGTAGGAGCAGCAATTCCTATGCGATAGCTCTTTCATTGAAAACTCAATAGCAAGGAATTCAATTAGAAAAAATTTAGATACATTTTTTACGTAATGTAAACACAGTATTTAAAAATCTATTTTAAATAAGAACTGCCTTGATCAAATACGTATCGCTAGTGTAAACTGAGCTAACCTTTAGAACGAATGCGAGCAGAATTAAACTAACATCTGCGGGACTGCTTTGTTCTGAATAACACGCACCTGGCCTTTTCTATTGTAACTCAATAGAGCCTAGAGCGATTATGAAATAAAGTTTACCCAGGTGCTTTAAACAGAACCGAATGTCTGTTTAACCTTTTTCTGGGGTTAATAAAATTCCGACTTAATTCTTTTGTGGAAAAGAGCCAACTCTTTTGTTTTAGGAATATATACTGATCAATTCTTTTACTCGTCACACCTGTAAAAGGCATAACTAGGGGTTACAACAGAAAATATTTACTATGACTATGAATACGGAGTTTCTATAAACTGACTGTACTATGGCTTAACATCACGACCGTATATTGGGAGGTCGATAACTTCGCTGTATTTCTCGGTATCGTGTTATAAAATGGAACTAGAGACTTTTATTGCAGAGAATTTCCAATAAATTGTCTATGTTTTGGCAAGTTGAGCCTTTCATTCAAAATATAATTTACAGTCATTTACCAAATTTGCTTTATATTTCTTTTGGGACGTTCTGGAATTTTCTTGAACACTTTCAAACCCTCTAGAACGTTTTTAAGCAGTTTAGAAATATTTATGGTTTTAGGGAAAACAAACATCTTAGCTTGATTTCACAGTAAATATGGGGATTAATTTTCTGATATTTTACTAAGCATTCAGTTCTTATATGCCCTAAGTAACTTAGGCATATTCTAGAGATTTTTCTAGAACTTTTAGGACCTTCAAAAACCTTTTGAACGCTTTAGAGAACCTTTTAGAATGTTTTAAAAACTTCCAAAATTCTATCGTCCTAACACTCAGGAAACAGCGCTTCTAACTGATTTGCGGAGAGACGAAATTACATGGAGACCAAAATAGAGAGTTACTATGGTCAGTCTCTATAGTCACTATAGTTTCTCTATAATCAGTCTCTATGTTTTATAAAACATGTCCGATTTTCTCATCGGAATAAGAAATTTTTCATGAGCATGTCAGTCTCTATAATCAGTATAGTTTCTCCAAAGTCAGTCTCTATAGTCAGTCTCTATGTTTTATAAAACATGCCCGATTTTCTCATCGGAATAAGAATTTTTTCATGAGCATGTCAGTCTCTATAATCAGTATAGTTTCTCCAAAGTCAGTCTCTATGTTTTATAAAACATGTCCGATTTTCTCATCGGAATAAGAATTTTTTCATGAGCATGTCAGTCTCTATAATCAGTATAGTTTCTCCAAAGTCAGTCTCTATAGTCAGTATCTATGTTTTATAAAACATGCCCGATTTTCTCATCGGAATAAGTACATTTCCATGAGCTAGAGTGGGTACTGAAACTGCGGCCCACCAAGCTTTTATGTGCGGCCCGAAACACTAACACTCGTTATCAGGCAGGTGCTTTTGTAAACACAGTAGGGGCCTGTTCACATAGAATCCGCCAGCGTCACCGTAAAAAATTTAAGCCAATCATATACGAATCATTTACCCATTTAACTAATCAGCGCCAACGGAATCTTTAACGTTGACGCTGACAGATTCTATGTGAACAGGCCCTTATGCAAATTCGTGCCTGAAAATACAAAACTGTACAAAAATGCGCCACCTCTTGCTCACGTTGTTATGATCAACGTATCTGTGTGAATGATCCACCTTCAAAAAAGACACGTGAGAAGAATGCACATAGAAATCGGCTCGCTGATTCTTACCTTAATGGTGTATCGAGAGTAGCATGTAGGAAGTATAAACCTGATTTGTCTAAAACAGTTAAAAGTTTGTCGAAACATTAAAAAGAAAAAACACAATCATTTTTAAATAAACATTTGAATACATTTATGGTTGGAGTTTTATTTTGAGGAATAGGGAACTATGTTGCGGCCCGCGTCACGTAGCAAACATATGCATGTGGCCCGACAGAAAAAAAAAGTGGAGTATGAATGAACTAGAGTCCTCTTCACAAAACGCATGTACTGAGTAAAACCTCTATTTTAGGGAAATTTTCACCATTCGGCATCAGGAAACTAACTCTCTCTGTTAAGGAACAGAGGAGAAAAAAAAATTGTGATTATTATTAATCGACGATTAATGAAACTCGGATATTCGGAGAAGAAGGGGCACATTATATAAGGCATTTGTTTTTTCTTTACGGAAATCTATTTATTGATAATGTTAAGAGAGCCGTATTACCACCTTAACGCCTATATTCACCCTTAATATCTTGTAAATTGCATTTAATGTACGGACTGCATGGTAATAGCCGAAAGCTTAGTTCTGTAGTGTTGGAGGAACAAAGGCGATTGTACAACTCTTTTTTTTTCATAGGCGTACCGTTGGGGGGCACGTGCCCCATTACTTAACTTGAAATAAATTAAAACGTTAATAGAAGTTCAGTTAAAATCGGAAAATTCTAGAAAATTTTTAAGAAAGTTGGTTTTTCCCCCGCTTTTTCAAACTGTGAAACTGAAGATTCCGATTATGTCTTTAGCCTTAATATAGTTTTTAACAATGCTATGATCCATAACAAAAACCATATCGCTTCGACCGAAGTGGCGGCCGATATTCCTGTTCGACTAACCTGCCTCCCTGAGGCCTACTATACGCCCCCTCTCAAAGTCCGACAATTGTTCGTACTGTCGCCGGTTACGTCTCAGAGGCATCTCTAGTCACAATACCGTCCATCCAAGTCGACAGATTTGTTTGAATATCCCTAAGGCACGAGCAATCATGCTTTTAAACTCTCCCAGCTGCGCATCTCATATTTGCATAGTGCGCTTACCCTTGTCTCATTGGCGTCGAAATTTTAATCATTTGCATATCTCTTACCAGACTGCATTCCTGCCATGTTTCGTGATAGTATCTCGATTTCTTCTGGGTGCATATATTTTTTTGTGACAGAGTGTATTTATTTTTCTCATTGTATAGCTTTTGAACACTGCTCAAACATCAGTTCTACTGTTACTCAATTTTAAAAAAAATCATAATACTTCATATTTTAAGGACAGTCCGGAAGTCAGTGCGCTGAGGAGAACCCTAACTGAATTTTATTCGTGCCCCCCCCCCCCATAAAAAAAAGTTTGAAGCACGCTATGCCTATGCTTTTGTTTACTTTTACTGTACTTTAGCCGCACGCCAGCATGATTGATCTTTAAAACAAAGGTTCACACTTTCTCCACCGTGTTTAATCATACTTACACAACATTTCATGACGTCATGTCTGTGGATTTCATTCTTTGCACACATCCGCTCGGTCAATTTGAGAAGGTATTTTAATGTGGCTAGTTTATTCTCTACCTTATATTGCATAACTTACTTCTTCCTTATTGTAATACGTTATAATAGTGACTGCGAGTGTAGTTATTTGAAATGGAAAGTGAAAATACATCAAGGCCAAACACTTTCAGAAAAGTATGTTGTTAACTAGCTGAAAACCCGCGCTTCGCTACGGAGTACATTCAAATTAAATACAACGGTCAACGTATGCAATTTATGCCAAAAAATAAATATATATATTTATAATAAATGCGATGATCAATGTATACAATTGATGTAAAATATATATCTATCTATATATATATATTTATAAAAAAAAACAAGGGATATGCATTTTTTTTGGATAATATCCAATCGTCTGCTGCATTAGAAAGAGAAAAATTTTTTTTTTTGTCTATTTAGTTGTTACGCACGTGACGATAAATTTATTGAAAGTACCAGAAAAAGAAATCACGTGATCGGCATTTAATAAATTAAATTCTAAAAATTAATCTTTAAAAATTCACCAAAAATCAGGAAATGGAGGTGAAAATTCGAAAAAAATTTCATTTTGAAGGAATTTTTATGATCTTTCTCGTGATATAAATTTTATAACCCTCAATGTATTATTTTAAATGCAAACGTAAAAAAAGTTTAAAAAACAGCTTAAAAATTTAATTTTAAAAAATCTAAGAAGAATTTTTAAAAAATCTTTCTTAGTGCACCCCTACACTATTAGAAGAATCGCCATGCAAAATTTCAGCCCTTTAGGTCCAGCGGTTTGGTCTGTGCGTTGTATCTCAGTCAGTGAATGAATGAGTCAGTTACGGAACTGTTTTATATATATAGATACGTAAATACAAGAAACCACGAAATTCTGGTGAGAGTCGTATTTCAATAAAAACAAAATATTTATTTCCTGTCTGTCCAGTCGGCCAGCCGTGTACAGGAAGTCTGAAGTGTTTTGAAAAATTAGAAACGAACACAGTTGAACTAATTTTTTTTTAAAGTTTGGGGGTCTTAGGTATTATAATTTACAAAACTGTTATATTCTTAATCTTCTAAAGTGGAATGACTAAGTTTTCTACAGTCTACAGACAGACAAAGCGGAAAACTACGGACGATTTCAGTTTCTGTTAAAGCAGTAGCTATTTGCCGTCGAGCATTTAGTAGCGTACATGGCATAACAGAAAAGAGAGTACGCGCAGTTTTATCAAAACAAAGTGTAACAGATACGGCTGAAAGCGGTAACAAGGGAAAGTCTACCCCACCAAACGATTGCTGGAGGTAGAAAGCTACTATTTAAACAATATGTTCAGTAATTCGTTACATTCGACAGGCACTAAAGTCGTTTAAAGAGCTCCTACGGGAAGTACAGAAGGTCGTTCGCATTTTATGGAAAATATTTTTCAATTTAGTTTTGTCGTTTGCATTTTGAGTTAAAAATTTGGCAACTTCAGAATAACCGTCTGCTACTGATTTGGTTTGATTGGAATGTAAAATAAAAGATTTATTTTGAAAATGGCTCCTAAAATGGATAGATGGCTCGAAGGTTACGTAACTGTGCTTTCCGAGGAGAAAGGTTCGTCTCAACAAATTATAAAGCGGTGTAAATATCTCGGTTATGACACTTCAAAAAAAGGTATTTATAATACAGGGTGGTCATAAAAAAACTTTGCCGATATATGGATCTCTAGCGACCGTTCCGTTCAACCGATCGAGATGAGATTTCAGATATAGTCATTCAGAGGTATGAGCTCGGGATTCCGTGAACGGCAACAAAGTGGCGCTCACGGTTACGGTTATAGGTACAGAAACTCGAAATTTTCGAATGGCAATGCCCACTTTTTCCCGTCGCAAAATGCTCAGCGCATGCGAAAACCCTAAAGAGCGTTGGAACGGTACGTGTATCACAATAAACGGACGCGCAATGCACGCAAAAAAAACAGCTCTGCGAACGGCCAACAAAAACACGATAATGGCACTCATGTGGAAAATGTGTAATCCAAATAAAGTTTTCTATCGTACGATCTGTGTTGTCATCAGTGATTGGTGTCTTGCCTCTGTCATATGCAAATTTTCTCCGTGCGCCCCGATCGTGCTTTTGTTACCCATTCGCAGAGCTGTTTTTTGTGCGTGCATAACGCGTCCATTTTTTGTGATGCACATACCGTTACAACGCTTTTTAGGGTTTTCGCATGCGCCGAGCATTTTGAGATGGGAAAAAGTGGGCGTTGCCATTCGAAAATTTCGAGTTTCTGTACCTATAACCGCAACCGTGAACGCCACTTTATTGCCGTTCACAGAATCCCGATCTCATACCTCTGAATGACTATATCTGAAATCTCATCTCGATCGGTTAAACGGAACAGCCGCTAGAGGTCCATATATCGGCAAAGTTTTTTATGTCCACCCGGTATATTAAATTTGAAAGGATAATAATGTCTAACTGAAAGTAAAAATGAAAACATGACCGTGAAATCTCATCCTAAAGCTGTTCGAACACGGGTAAATATCAAGAAAATTAAGCCCCTGATCCATAAAGAAAATCCACCGGCTCAAAGATCCAATGCATCGAAATTGGGAATGTCTTCTGGCACTGAAAGTAAAATCATTTATAAAGATTTGAAGTTAAAAAAAGATGTTTAAACCTAAAGTTCATCTGGTTTTACCAAAGCATATTGCTGAAAGAAGAAAAAAATTTAGCAATTTATACGAAAAACACATAGTTGCTAAAAGTTGGAAATTTCTGGTAACACTCGATAAGACATGGATGTATTTAAGCGACTGTAATTAAAAAAGATCAATTTTCTATTGCTCAACTGACGGGAATGACATAAGAAATGCCTTCGTCGGTGTACAGAAAAGTTCCCAAAGGTATTCATTATACACTGGTGTAAGAAATTAAGAGAATTTGCAGACTTGGTCGATTATCTCTAGAACTACTGTACCGATTTTAATGAAATTTGATATGTACATACATTGATACAATACAAAACAAATAACCATTCAATAATTGTAATACACATGCATGATCGTGCGTAACACTCGTTGGAGTCGGAAGGTATGAAACAGTGGTTGCAGAATAAGCAAAAAATGGGTAAATAGATGGTGTTATTTTGCAGCAATCGGTTAATTTCAAATTGTAACAGTAAAAATGAGTAACCACCAACGTTTAGATGATGGAACGAGGTGGCGAATTGTGGGGAGGCTAGAAGCAGACCAATCTCAAGTCCAAATTTGTAGAGAGTTCAATTTAACGCCCAGCGTCGTGGGTAACTTATGGAAACAGTTCCAGGATACCGGATCCATCGAGAAAAAGCCTGGACAAGGTCGTCCAAGAACCACGACGGCCAGAGAAGATCGCCATTTGTCGATTATAGCGAGGCGTAACAGGAGTGCTACACCTTCTCAGTTCTCTCGTGAGTTGTATGCCACAGGAACCCGTGTATCAATGGTGATTGTTTCCAACAGACTTCATGAGATAGGGTTGTTTGCAAGAAGACCTGCTTTTTGCGTCCCGTTCACTTCTACGAACAGGTGAATCCGTTTATCATGGTGCAAAGAGCATAGAGATTGGAGTATGGATCAAAGGGCGACCGTTCTCTTCACTGATGAGTCCCGGTTCGGACTAAGCACCGATTCTCGCCGTATGTTCATATGGAGAGAACCAGGGACCCGCTACCTACCCTCCAATGTCCGCGAAATCGACCATTATGGCGGAGGAGGTTTAATGGTCTGGGCAGGCATCATGTTGGATGGCCGCACACCTCTCCATGTCTTTGAAAGAGGCACTGTGACTGGTGTGAGGTATAGGGATGAGGTCTTGGAGCCCTATGTTCGCCTTTTCAGGGGTGCAGTTGACCCTGAGTTCATTTTAATGGACGATAACGTGAGGCCACATAGAGCTCTTCTGGTCGACGAATTTCTAGAGAGTGAGGATATTCGCCGGATGGATTGGCCAGCCATTTCTTCATACCTTAACCCTATAGAGAATGTCTGGGACGCTCTGGGGAGGGTAATTGCAACTCGCAACCCCCCTCCGAGAACCATCCAGGGAATAAAAACAGCGTTGCTGAACGAGTGGGACCAATTTCAACAGGAAATTATAAACTGCCTTATTTTCAGTATGAAATCACGCTGCGAGACCTGTATATCTGTAAGAGGGGACCATACCCCCTATTAACCCATCTATTACCCATTTTTTGTTTATTCTGCAACCGCTGTTTCATACCTTCCGACTCCAACGAGTGTTACGCACGATCATGCGTGTGTATTACAATTATTGAATTGTTATTTGTTTTGTATTGTATCAATGTATGTACATATCAAATTTCATTAAAATCGGTACAGTAGTTCTAGAGATAATCGACCAAGTCTGCAAATTCTCTTAATTTCTTACACCAGTGTAGTCGCAGGATTTTTTTACAACGGCGAACTAAAATTCAAAAAAAAGTTTCGAGGAAAGCCAAAATTAATTCTCTCTACTATCAGCAGAATATTTTAGAACCAATTTTTGAAGAAGAAATTCCTGCCTTGTATGGATAGGACATTGATAAAGTTGAACTTCATATGGAAGTCACGCGTCTGAATCAACTGCCACTTATTTAGCAAAGAAAGAATTAGAAACAGGAATAAAGTGTATCCCATTCAATGAAATACCTGCAAAATCACCTGACGCTTCTCCAATGGACTTTTGCGCTTTCGGTTTATTAAAACGTGCCTTAGGGAACATAATACGGCATTTAACGGCCGGTTTATTAAACGGCGTCCAAGACAACTGAGCGGACTTTGGAAAACGGTCCATTTGGAATGGGGTATTAAGAAATTGGCATGAGAGTATTAAGAAAAAGTTTACTTTCATGTAAAATTCGAGCTAGAGCTATTGTCAAGAACCGTGGCTTTCAGATAGAAGCAAATCGCCACAAAAAATAACGGCATTTATATATAAAACTTAACTATCAAAATCGTTTCCATAAAGTGCGAAAAACGTTCTGTCTATGCCTCCGGGATCATCGGTTAAATAACGGACTTTGTTATGTAAAATTTTCTAGTGTTTTATGATTACTTAACTATTTTATATTTTCTTAAATTATGTATAATAATATTATTTTACTTCAACTAATATTAAATATTCATTTCCTGAGGGTTTGGCTTTACTGTTTCAGGTCCATTGCTCTAATTGTGCCATATGGTGATTTACATAACCTTACTAACACTCATCGTTTTCAATAAAATTGTGTTTCAGTAATGAATAGTAATCATAAATTAATTTTTATTTTTGAAATAATTACATAATACTCTACTTTTTTGACACACTATATATCCTATATTATACACTTTACTTTTTTTAATTTGCTAATATTCTTAATGATAATAATAATAATGAGCACAGTAAGTATCAAACTTTCATAAATGCTGTAAAATTAAATTTTCATCAATTAACCTTTAGCTTAAGGGGCCCATTTTTCCGATTTTCTCTCTAGAACGGGAAATTTCATCCCCCTTTGTAAGGACGGTCATTAAGGGGTTATATATATATATATATATATATATATATATGTATGTACTCGTATAAATATATATATATATATATATATATATAAATAAGAATAAGATGAAAGAGAAAACCAGTAATAGCTCTAAAGCTACATGAAGCCAGGAACATCCAACATGTAAAGATAAGTATGAATACGGTTTTTGACAGCATTTCTTCATCAGCGGTGTCAATACTGTCTAAAAACCAATGGATATATATATATATATATATATATATATATACAGGGTGTCCAGCGAAGAAGTACCTGATTTCAAATTGAAAAATCTCGAGAACAAAGATCTGTAGAAGAATGCAACGAACGGTATTTTTATCGTGAAAGCTGTAAGACTTTTAAACACTAATTTTCGAAATAGTTACAAAAGCTGCTAACAGAAGGCGCTGTTAGCAGCTTTTAGCAATAGAGCCGCAGGAATGGATTGAACTCCATATTCCCCGGACCTGAGTCCTGGTGACTATTTTTTGTGGGGCACATTAAAAGATACTGTCTACAGGAACCATCCCATCACGCTGGGCGAGCTTCAATCGGCGATCTATGTGGCAGCTGAATCAATTTCTGTTGAGAAACTACAGGGTATGATGGCAAATTTTATTGCGCCACCTCCATAGAGCGAATGGTCGACATTTTGAAGAGATTGTGATGTTGTGATAGCAAAGACTACAAGTTTATATAAGCATGCTGATACGAGTTGTACAGCGCCATCTGTTAGCAGATTTTGTAACTATTTCGAAAATTAGCGTATAAAATTCTTACAGCTTTCACGATAAAAATACCGTTTGTTGCATTCTTCTACACATATTTGTTCTCGTGATTTTTCAATTTGAAATCAGGTACTTCTTCGCTGGACACCCTGTATATATACATTTACATATATATATATATATATATATATATATATATATATATATATATATATATATATATATATATATATATATATATATATATATATGTGTGTGTGTGTGTGTGTGTGTGTGTGTGTGTGATGCCCCGTAACTCACGCCGTGGAGGAGAGGCATAGCACTAATCGTAGGTGTAGCTGGCACGAAGGTGTGAAGCAGACGGGCGCAGTGTAGATCCAGGGAAGCACTTACGAACTTTAGGCGAGACACGCATGCGTGGAGCCACTGATGAATTACACAACTTCGAAGACTTGCTTTATTTATTAGAAGGCGTTAGCTGCAGTGTCCACATGACTTGGCCTGACGGGGCGCGGATTACATTACAAGACAGAAGCGTACCGCAGGTCCGACAGCAACGAGAGTTAGGCACCAAGAGACAGAAATCTTCTGTTCACGCAATATTAAAAAAGTGCTTTGCGATATTGACGCCAGAGGGCCTAAACTACTTAATATTTTAATTGGGCGACTTTAGATTCGTGGAGTTCACGTGTCCACTTAAGTTTATCGGCGACTGTACTGCTAGATCCCGCGCTTGTTAGAACCGCGAACTATTGACCTGGGTGCAGGATAAGTGGCCATAAAGTTCTTATAAAGTCTGGTTTTGACGCTACAGAACCCATAAATACAGAGTGGTTCGAGGACTCTTCAAGAATTTTGACACTATACTGACATTCGGAATCTCATAACTTCTAACACTCATATCTGGGGATGTTATTGAGTTCAGCTACTTCACATGCCTGTATCATGATCAGCAAGGCTACGATAAATTATCTTATTTTACTTTTAGGTTGCAATTTTGGAAAAAGGGGTCATGCTTTATTAACAGGATAATTTTAAATACGCTTTAGATATCTAATGGTGGGCCGTTATTATCACACACATATATATATATATATATTCATCCTTGGTCCCGTATTCTTGGGATACATGGTATCCCACCCCGTAGGGGGAAGGTTAATATTTAATTTGAATTATCTACTAATAAAAGTATGAAATACTTTACTCTGAATTTATATTTCTAATGCTAAAATTTATATTCACCCTTTCTATCCTAAGTTCATTCCCAAACTTTAAACGCGATTTCCCAACACCCTGAATTTCATATTCGCCCTTTCTATTTCGAGCTCCTGAATTTCGTTCATTTTCAAGTGAGCCTCCATATTACATGCCTAGCATTTTCAAATAATTTCGTATAAAAGATTCAGTATTGATATGAAGGTAACGGTCAAATATTTGTGTACTATTTCAATACATTTCTGTATTGCAAATGTTTGGGCAATAAATGTAAGTGTTTTATAAGTGTGGTATTGAAAGATATGAGTGGCAAAATTATAGGTCAGTGCGAGTCGTGAAAAAGATATTTGATAGCAAATTATTCGTTTTCATAACCTTGATAAATTCAGAGATGGACTGTTGAACTTCTGGAGTGTGTGATGTATAGGGTGAACCAAAAGTCTTGCCCTGGTTATAAATATTTATCTTTCTCAAACTATTATAATTAGACCTATGTTTGTTTGGATATATTGTAAGTACTGTTATAAATTTTTTTATAAGACCATTTACCTCAGTAAATTTTAACGTGTGCCCCCTTGGAAGCTCGGAGAATGTCGAAGCGGTATTCCAGTTTCCGCCAAGTGTTATTTAACATGTCTTCTGTTACAGTACACACAGTACATGTTTCGTCTAGGAAATGACGCACTAAAGATCCCCAGTGTGGGGTTGCGATACCTTTCTGAAAAAGTTGCAATAAGTCTAAGTAAATGTTAGGGGTAACGCTTTTTGGGCTTTCTCTTGAATCGACGCCATTCTGGCCGAAAATGATGCCCTCCTTTCAAATATTCCCCTGAGTTCCTCTTGAATGAGCACTCGCGTCATTTATTGCACAAAAAAAAACCTACTGAAACTGACCTATCCAACGATACAAAATCGTTACATTATTATATTAAAGGGTTATTTTGTAATGAATTTTTATAATCAGGGCAAGACTTTTGGTTCACCCTGTATATCTCCATTTAATAAAAGGCGGCGAAACACAATAATAATGATTTTAATAAAATAATGACAATTTATTAGGATATGAGAACGCATCACCATATTATGTTGACTAGAAAACCAAGTAATGACAGTGCGTTGTGTCGTGATCTATGTAATTCACAATCTTTTAATTTTTTATGTGTGACCAATCAAATACGAGGCCCGTGGCGGATTCTTCACTGCGAGATATACATAATACACGCAATTGATGATGACTGCCAGAACTATTTTGAAGGTGCCCTGCTTGCACCGTGATGTAACATCTGGTGCGCCACAAACTAAACAAAGTGATCAAAGCGTTCGTTCATTTGGAGTCGTCAGGAAATTATTCAAAGCATTCAAAATACTTTAATAAAAATATTTGATAACTAGAAGGTAACCCGTCATTTTGACGTCATAATACTGATAATGACGTCATAATGGAAAAAGTATATGAAAGTTAAAAAATATCCCGAATTATCTAACAATATTGCATTTAATCCACACCTTGTAAAAGCAAACCCTTTCATTATTTTTTATTTATTTAGTTTTTCATGCGATTGATGTAGTAGACTGCCATCCAGTTTTTTACAGCTCACTACGCGATATGAATACTTGAGATACTTAATTCATTCACATTCAAGTTTGTTTACTTTCAGAATCCATCGCAAAAGTAAGCAGATTTTTAAAAACTGTTAAATATACAACTAAAAGCATCCAATTTTTTTTTACTTCTGAATGTTTTATAGAAAAATAGGCTGAACAAACGTGATTTGATGGAGATATTAGTTTTTAGGTAAGAAAAAAATCTGATCCACATCTTAAATTGAAATTAAGCCTAACCGGCCGTTTGTTTACTGGGGGCTTCAATTGAAAGATGAGTACAGCCCGGAAGAGTTATACAGAGACAACGGCTATTATATATATAATAATACTGACTGGTTCCAATTTTTTTTAATATTCTTTTTTTGTGTGTGGAAGGAAATAAGAGCCAGCATTACCAGAAACAGGCTGTTTTCCTTTTTTTTTAAACTTAGACCAAATAATTATTGTCGGGTAAAACTGCGTGTGAAGGAGGTACTTATCAAAACTACAGCCTCGCAAAACTTTTTTGTTTCATATAAAATCTCTTTCATGGGAGACATAACATATTAAATCATAGCATGAGTTAAAGTAAAAAAAATACCCAATTCAGAAAATATCTTTTTAAGAACTATTGTATGTGTTGGGCTCCATGGTTACGACTGATCTGGTGTTATAAGTATCTTAAGTTTCTGTATGGCAACACGCTCTGACAGCGTAGAATGTTCTAGGGTTTTGCTACGAGTCTTATTATACGTTGTTCATGCCAATAGCATTACGGATTATTGCAAAAATATACGTTTTAAATAAATATTTGTCTCTAAAATAAGATTACGTTTACGCTTTAACATTAGTGGCGTCCGCTGCACTTACCTTTGATTATAAGAGTATGTCCGACTATTTTCTATTCTCTCCAGACTGGGGTCGTTAACTGGTGGATAATAATTGTACATGTCCGACCTTCTGTTTCTAAATTTGTCGTACAAAAAAAAATAAGCTTATTTGATCCAGATTGCATAATAATTTGCTTTTACCTGGACCTGCTTTTATTCATGCGTTATGCCATGAAAACGGTATTTTTTTCTTTGATTTCTTGAAATCGCACATGCCATGTTGCGTCTAGATCAGGGATTCCCAAATTTATTTCGTCGACCGCCCCCTTTTCAGAGAAAAAAATTACTCACCGCCCCCCTGGAAAATTACCTTCCTATGCGAGTAAACGCACATACAATGGCAAATTTTCGGCCTTTTATGTATATATCATTCTACTTATATGGAACATAGTAAAGAAATATGTTGTTGTAAATAAGATAGCTTTAAGCTTAAAATTATAAAATTATTTATTAAAATCAAACATAGTTACATTCGCATTACACACAGAAAATTAAGATAACGAAGGATAATAATCGTTTAGTAAATATTACAAATAACTGTAAATCTAATGAAGAGCATGAACTTGGTGCACAGCAATCAATTTATTTCTATTCGGCTCTGTTTTAGTGGGTGGCATACCTAAATCACCGCGATTAGCAATTTGCAGTCGGTTTCTGTCTTTAGTTAACATATTTGTGACTGCAATGAACCCACGTTCCACCAAATATGATGAAGAAAACGTTATTAAAAATGTTTGTACCACAGCCCATAATCCAGGGTAAAATGTCGGCATTTTTTACAGCCAGAACTGTTGATAGCTGTGTTTAAATTTCAATTTCAATTCTTCATTTGTTTTTACTTCTATTAGTTCTTGTAATTTTACAGCTTCTTCCGAGTTTGATCCTGAAAAAGGGTCGAAAACAACGCCCCATCTCAACGCCCCCTAATTTTCTTCGGGTCTTCTACTGCCCCCCTGAAAGTCTCAAACGCCCACAAGGGGGCGTTATCGCTCACGTTGAGAACGTATGGTCTAGATCAGAGGTGGGGAACGTGCGGCCTTCATAAAAGCTAGCACTTCTATTAATTAATATTTAATTATATAGATTACAACAATTTCCAAATCAATAGAATTAAATAAAGAACGGCAGGAATGTATGTACAGTGTCGGCCAAAATAAAGTTGACATTTTGAAATTGTTGTCTAAAGTCGCTACAATTGTATATTTATCCAAATCAGCTTCGTTTACCTTGATTGTATGATACTTTAACTACACTTTATATGTCATTTAATGCTCAGAGTTTCTTAGCAATACTACCGGACATGTTATATGATCTCTACACAAAAACTATTTTCTTACTATTATTGTTGTGACTGTCTCCATGTACGTTAAAACGTATTATTTTTTCTGCAAAAAAAAAATAAATAATAATAATAATTTATGATTAATACTTATGTGAATACAAAAATATTTTATATTGTTAACTTTTTATGTGAAATAATAAATAAATAAGGACTTGATTTTTGTTGTTATTTTTCTATATAATGCACCAAATTGTTTAAAACTATATCTAACTATAATAATTTCATAAAAGTCGCATTATAGGTTCATCAACTTATGCGGCCTCCTTTATTACTACCTAATTTACACGTGGCCTCTAATGGTAAAAAGGTTCCCCACCTCTGTTCTAGATCATGGTTCTCCGACCTTTTGGCTTGCCTGGGCCGCATTCAGAGAAGAGATATCGTCGTAAGCCATATAAACTATAGTATACTTAACGTATATAAATAACAAAATTTCCTTTAATTTATTAAATTTTTTATTATTATATTAAAAAGTCATCATAAACGTAAAATTAGGGAGATATTTGACCTTATTTTTGTAAAACTAATGCATCAATATCTGGTTCTATGAAGTCAGAATAATGCGTCGTTCCACCGATTAGGTACGCGACAAACGTAGTACCCGAGGATAGTCGTTTACCCGGCTCATTAAATCCCACCTTGCACAGAGTTACACAGGTACGAGTTAGTTTAGAACAAACGGAGCAACAGGAGCTAACGCCACATGGCGAAAGTCGAGGCCCCAGTTTCGCGTGCTTCATCTTTGAGCATAATTGTTCGCAAATGTAAGTAAGGCAAAACAGAGACGACATGAGTAAGGCATAATAGTAAAACGAGGGATATTTTCCTGAGGAAGATAGATGTTATAATGTTTAGGATCTCGAGGAGCCGCATTACTAGCTCTCAAGGGCCGCGGATTGGACACGTCTGTTCTAGATCAGTGGTGTGCAAACTGTGGGTCGGTAAAAGAATTGGAGATGTCGCACATAGTCTGAAGGGAATTTATATCACTTTGAATTATTTAATTTACAAAAATATGCTTTAAATTTTCTATAATCACTTATTTTTAATATTTTTAATTATATATCCAATCCGTTAAAAAATATAGGGCATTGTTACATAAGGAGTCAAATAGTCTATAAAGGGTGAACCAAAAGTCTTGCCCTGATTATAAAAATTCATTACAAAATAACCGTTTAATATAATAATGTAACTTTTTTATCGTTGGATAGGTCAGTTTTAGTAGTTTTTTTTTTTTTTGTGCGCAATAAATGACGCGAGTGCTCCTTCAAGGGACTCAGGGGAATATTTGAAAGGAGGACATCATTTTCGGCCGGACATCATTTTCGATTCAAGAGAAAGCCCAAAAAGCGTCACCCCTAACATTTACTTAAACTTACTGCAACTTTTTCAGACAGATGTCGCAACCCCACACTGGGGATCTTTAGTGCGTGATTTCCTAGACGAAACATGTACTGTGGGTACTGTAACAGAAGACATGTTAAATAACACTTGGCGGGAACTGGAATACCGCTTCGACATTCTCCGAGCTACCAAGGGGGCACACGTTAAAATTTACTGAGGTAAATGGTCTTATAAAAAATTTATAACAGTACTTACAATATATCCAAACAAACATACGTCTAATTATAATAGTTTGAACACGATAAATATTTATAATCAGGGCAAGACTTTTGGTTCACCCTGTATATATAAAACAGGTCCGTAACTGACTGGCAGATAACGCATAGACTAAACCTCTGGACCTAAAGGGCTGAAATTTTGCATGGCGATTCTTCTCATAGCGTAAGGGTGCACTAAGAAAGATTTTGGAAAAAATTTTCTTAGATTTCTTAAAATTATATTTTTAAGCTGTTTTTGCAACTTATTTAGATTTTGCATTTAAAATAATAATTTGAGGGTTATAAAATTTATATCACGAAAAAGATTAAAAAAAAATCCTTTAAAATGAAATTTATTTTCTGAAATTTATTTCCTGAAATTTATTTCCTCTATTTTCTGATTTTTGGTGAATTTTTAAAGATTATTTTTTAGAATTTAATTTATTAAATGCCGATCACGTGGTTTCTTTTCTTTTTGTGATACTTTAAATTAATTTTGAGTTACGTGCATAACAACGAAATAAATTGACAAAAAAATATTAAAATACGGTAAAAGATAAAATGTAAACACTATACTAATAGAGATGGAAGTTTTTAAAGAATTTAATTCGAATTAGTATGTTTCATGGATATTAAACAAACAAATTAATTGCATTCATTGACCGTTGTATTTAATTTGAATATTTTCTTCTACATTATTTTGTCTATAAAAATATGCGTTACGATTTATATATATATATATATATATATATATATATATGGCATTAGTTACATACATTGGACGTTGTATTTATTATAAATATATATATATATATATATATATATAAAAATAAATAAATAAACCAACAGAGATAGATAAATATATATATATATATATATATATTGGGGAGGGCATTAATTGCATACATTGACCGTTGTATTTAATTTGAATGTACTTCGTAGCGAAGCACGGGTATTTAGCCAGTCTTACAAAAAAAACTCCTTGAACAAAAGACTATACTAAGATTGCTTCATTTTGATTCTACATACCTGTGTGACACTGGGTTTTCAAAGCTGGATTTTTAAAATAGTTTCTCAAAATTTGCTTATGAATTTTTCATTTTTTGCTAACATTTTCCTAATTTTTTAAATTTTTATTTGGAAAATGTGCTTCTATCAAACATTTTTCGTTTGGTTCAAGTGATATTTATTTAAAGAAAGGGGGTCGCAGTCGAAAAAAGTTTGCGTACCACAGGTATTCATCATGGTATGCCTCGCTCACTATATGTCTCGCACAGTCAAATTTCCTCTTGACGTCAATATCAGATAATCGTGTCTCAGTCGTGGAGACTGTTTAGTCGTGGAAATGTGTGTAGTATCACGCGCCTTTAGCTAAAGACTGCGCCTGATACTAGGCGGAATTTCTCGAGGGATCGGTGCACCCCCTGCGGAAAATATTCCCTGTAGACTGTAGAGGGCACTGAAAGTGCTGAGGGCAGTTGAGAGTTTGACGTTGTCAAGAAAGGTTGTATTGAGAGAGTTATGAAATTAATATGATTTTCAAAGGGTATCATGCATAGTTGTCATAATCAATGTATATAATTAAATAATCAAGAGTAGAGAGAGTGTCCATTATTTAGAGAATAATGTTTATTTACTACGAAACAAGAGCCACTAATAGAGACACTGAGTGCTTTATATATATTATAATTTCCATACCCCCCAAACGGCCTCGAGTGGAAAAGGTCAGTTGAGAATTGGGAGAGCATGAGGTAGCAGCCCCAGCGCGTAGGTTAGCGGCTCAGTAACGATCCCTCTGTGCCGTTCTCGGTCAGCTAGTAATACTCTTTAGCGAGTAAGCTGCGAGTATCATCATAAAGCTGCATTGAGCTTCTGCCGTGAGAAAATTATATTTATTCTTTTCTTCCTTATATATATATATATATATATATATATATATATATATATATATATATATATATATATATATATATATATATATATATATATATGTCAGAACATAAGTGGGAAAAGAATGATTACTTTAAATTTAAAGGGGGCTTGGGAATTAAATTATATTCGTGGTGTAATTCGCCTCTAATTGTTCGTATTTCAAGACGCGAATTGGGAAAGGGAAATTCCCCTTTTCATTATATAATCTTGGCGCGTCTGTGGTTTAAGTGTTCGAAGAGGAAATCTTATATAATTCTCCTTGAAAGATGTCTAGTTTGGGCTCTGCGCATGTGCAGAGAGAGTTGGCGCGCGAAAATTGGCCGGGGATCTAGCAGAACGCGGGATTGAATCGTTGCTGGTGGACGTGTGTCAGCTGGGTCCACAATTTGAAAATGGCGAGCGCTCAAATATGCGCTACTTGGATCAGTGGTTGCTGGAAGAAGAAATAAATTAAAATGGATTTCGTTGGTTTACTATGTTTGTTTACTTGATTTAGATTACTTACCACTCGCCACCAGTATTAAAATAATGACTGCAAATTAATGTGAGAACAGGCAAACCAAACGCCTGTCATATATATATATATATATATATATATATATATATATATATATATGTGTGTGTGTGTGTGTGTGTGTGTGTGTGTGTCAAGTAAATAAACGTCTTTCGTCCGAATGCTGCCTCGTCATTGAGTAAAAGAACTGAAAAGACCACTTGAAACACGATTGCTACTACAATGTGTATCCAAGAAGGTCAGGAGTTTGTGCTTAAATATGAAAAATCTCAAATAAATCTAAGTGTGAATTTGAGAGAAGGTTTGCAGCCAGAAAAAAAAATTCACTATTTTGTATGAGAAGGTTAACAGAATATATAAGAATTTTGCAAGAAACGTTTGATATTGATCGCTTCTAGGCTGGATATGGACACTGGATATGTTAAACTCCGTAGACAGGAAAGTCCTTCCACGGGGTCAGTGGACGGGAGTAAGTGCGAGCCCATTTAAGCGCTCGTGGGGTACTCGATCAAAGTAGAGGTGGCACCAAGGGGAAAATGTTGACTCATCTGTATGGTGCTCCCAGTTGAAAATAAGTCAATAATTCTGCGGTTCTGGGCCAATGTCTCAGACAAAGTGCCTCCACACACAATAGCCCCACCCCCACCCACCCCAAAAAAGAAAAGAAAACGAAAAAAAAAGGTTGATATTGAAAAACAGAAATTACCTCATTAATCGACTTTTTTTCTTTTGTGGATTGTTGTAGTCTGACCATCTAAAGTTGCGCCTCTGAAAGGAGGGATGCTGTCTCTGGGGGAGCTTGACGAAGAGCATAACTGAAAATGTGGTCACTTAATACATACAAAAGAGAAGCCAAAGGCAATATACAGTGTGTACATGAATGAATATCCGAACTTTGCAGGGCTATTGAAAGAAAAGTAAACAAAGTACAAACTTGTTGGCCATCGGAAATCAAAAATGACAGTTGAAAGTTTATGAAGACTGGGTTTTTTAATGACCAATTGCCACACCGGTGGACTGGTCGGCGAGCATCCCAGGACCTTGCTCTTCATCAATAGCCTCCTTGCAGCCTGGACATCACTCCGTGCGATTATTATTATTTTTCCCGGGGCTACATCAAGCATCAGGTGTTTGTTCCACCGCTACCAAAAGACGCTGTCGAACTTAAGACGCGCATATCTGCAGCCTTTCAAACCGTCACACCAGACATTCTGAAAAGAGTGTGGGATGAGTTATCGTACCGCCTCGATATCCTTCGTGTTACTAAAGGGGCCCACACTGAACACTTATAACTGTGTCGAATTTAAACTTTCAGCTGTTATTTTTGATTTACGATGAGCAGCAAGTCTGTACTTTGTTTAGTTTTGTTTCAATAGGCCTGCAAAGTTGGGATATTCATTTAGGGGGCGTCCATTAATTACGTGAGGCTTTTAGGGGGGGGGGGGGGAGGGAGTCGAGCCGAATCTCACCCAGTCTCACGTGGGGGAGAGGGGGGGTCTCGGCAAATATCACGTAATTTTTTTTTTCCGCAAGAAACAGTGTAAAATTGCGAGAAAACTGGGTTATATTAAGTAAAACATGTTTCTACACTAAAATATGGCTAAATCCTACACAATAGTTCCAGTAGTCACTCTTGAGACCACACATAAATCCCCGAG
This sequence comes from Dolomedes plantarius, assembly GCA_907164885.2. NCBI lineage: Eukaryota > Metazoa > Arthropoda > Arachnida > Araneae > Dolomedidae > Dolomedes > Dolomedes plantarius. The sequence continues at coordinate 191,345,700 of OU015496.1, read as the reverse complement.
GACTGAATTGAATATTCTTTTGCGAATTTTAGTAGTTCCTATTTAAATATTTTATTGTTCGATTTTCTCACTGTGATTCTAGACTACGTTCTTAGTAGTCTTAAATACTAGTCTTAACTAGTCTTAAATAAAAATAATCTAGCAAATTATGTTTTTTTAAATAAATCCAACGCAACCAAGCACAAATTAACGTATTTAAACTAAAAATACGCATTTTGAAAAATCTCACGTGAGATTAGGGGGGGGGGGGTAGGGGGTCGAGCCAAATCTCACGACATCTCACCAGGGGAGGGGAGGGGATCAAAATCGCCAAAATCGCCTCACGTAATTAATGGACGTCCCCTTATGTACACGCTGTACAGTAGGTGAAAAAAGTACTGTATTCTTCAGACCATAAGACGCACCCCTGATTTATAGGAGGATTTTCAGAAATGAATATTTTGTATTTTGTCAGGTATAGAAAGATATTTTCAATTTCCTGCTGTGGCCATTCGCAGGAACAGTCACATAAAAACCGAGACCTGTTGACTTCAGGTAGAAAGTAAATTTGATCCCGACAATGAAGAAATGAAACCCTAGGTGGCAAATTCACTAATTTAATAAAAACATAACAATTACTTACAAATTTCACAATTTTAAAAAGTTTACAGGCATACACGAAAATATGCTGCTACCAGCCAGGAAAACATTGTATCGACTGACAAATATCCTTTCTCGGCAAGCAGAGTTCAGAGGGTGTTGGCACGTCGGCACGAACGCTAGTGGTTGTTTCCGTCCACGGAGTAGGAGAGAGTTTTAGGGATTGCTTCTGACGATCCCGGCGGCTGTTTGAAAGGCCGCTTTACGCTGTTAGGGCATCATGAGAGTCTTTGGGAATCAGTTAGTGATGGTACACAGTTTGTGGGGCTACACATATGAGAGTTTTTACGTAATGATGCCCTGTTTCAACCAGTTGGTTACACTGCTGAATAAAGATAAAAAATATATATAATAAATATAATATATAATATATATATAAATATATAATAAATACATATAATATATATAATAAAATATTCATTTTATTTTAATATTACCTTTGGAACATAAGACGCACCCCAACTTTAAGTCGATTATTTTATGTAAAGAGGGACGTGCGTCTTATGGTCCGAAAATTACGGCATTTGCACATAGGCAATTTTCGGTAGATATGCAAAGTAATTAAAAGCATGGCAAAATCAAAAGGATAAAGTAGGTTTTTCAATGTTCAAAAAAGTCAATCTTCAAAGAAAAACTGCGGAATTATGTTTGATTTATAACAGTAAATGACAGTTTAAGGAGAAGGAAAAGTATTTGCACGCTTATGGTTACTTCCACAAATTATTAGTATTTAGTTTTGTAATCTATTGACATCAAGAGTAACTTTTTACCATTAAATACACTCGATTTTGAGTTGTTTCATGAGCTATTTTGGCTCAAACACTTTCTATTACTGACTCTAGCTCAACTGTGCTATCAATGCGGTGCTACCGAACTTTTAAGTTCAGATTGGGCTCTAACTTTTCAACAACATTATTATCAGGAGAGTAGGGAGGTATAAATTATCTCCTGGCATTATACGGTAGCCATTCTCTAGTAATACTATGAACAGTATGCTTAGGATCATTATTCTTCAGGAAATAATTAGTGTTTTGAATTCCAAGCTTTTGGACTCTAGGCTGTAAATTAGGCCGCAAAATGTCAATAAACTACCTGGCATTCACATTTCCTGTAATAAAGTATAAGTTACCGACTCGTGGAGAGGTAAGGGAAGAAGATACTCTCCCCTGCGTGCCTCAATGATCAGAAGGTTGTTTAGAAAACAAAAGTCTATTAATTATAAACAAAAGTTTATTAATTATAAAATAGGAACATCAATGTACATTTGGAACATGTACTCGTGCTCAAGGAAACAGAGTATTCAACACTGCAAGGGAAGTGAATGACTTATATACAACGTAGAATGATGTCAAATAATGCTGGTTACAGTTTTCTTAAAGCAACCGATTGTCACAATCAAAGGTGCAATCGATATTTAATCGAAAAAATATAATTTTTCAATTAAATTTCAGCATAAAACATCAAAGGCATTCCTGCAAACTCCAAAATATGGCATGCACCCCACCATGTTTATGGCTGCAGTGGACTGACCCTATTAGATTAACTCACTGCAATGTTAACCTACTTCTCTGCAGTGTACTGACCCTATTGGATTAGCTCACCGCAAGGTTAACCTACTTCTCTGCAGTGTACGAACCATATTGGATTAGCTCACCGCAAGGTTAACCTACTTCTCTGCAGTGTACTGACATTATTGGATTAGCTCACCGCAATGTTAACCTACTTCTCTGCAGTGTACTGACCCTATTGGATTAGCTCACCGCAATGTTAACCTACTTCTCTGCAGTGTACTGACCCTATTGGATTAGCTCACCGCAATGTTAACCTACTTCTCTGCAGTGTACTGACCCAATTGGATTAGCTCACCGCAATGTTAACCTACTTCTCTGCAGTGTACTGACCCTATTGGATTAGCTCACCGCAATGTTAACCTATGAACAAAATGTGTCCAAGGATTGCCGACTTGGATTGAAAGATTTTTTTAAATTGTATTCCGTAATAGAAAGACATTTGACACTTTGGGGCATTTTTCGTTTTTAAAAAAAATGCAAATAGGATTTTAAATTTTAAATTATTCGGGGGGATCTGGTTTAGTGTGTTTTAAACGCTCCTCAATTCCTTTGGTGGACGACATTTATAAAATGAATCCTGTTACAAGGCGCAGAAAAGTTCAGCCTATCTGAAAATACCATTTTTATTGGATTATCGGCATTTATGGAGCTGTCAATAGTAGACGCATTTTCTCCACGGGTTAACATTTAGGTGAGCAAATCCAATAAGGTTAGTACACAGCAGCGTTAACTGTAGGTGAAATGTTCTTTGCTTTCAACTCCGTATCAAGGCGAAGCCAAATGGTTTTGCGGTCACCCGAGCCTAAATGGCTGCATTTGTTCTTTTTAGTAAACAATACATTTTTCCAAAAATAAGTAGATTTACTTATTACATGTTATCAAGGAGAAAGTCTCTTTTTTTTGTTATCTTCCTTAAGGGGACTCACGGCTCTAAAGTCGAGGAAATAAGGCATATTTTCATACTTTTTGACTCTTTGTAATTATTTCAATTTACTCCCAATTTTTCCAAATTTTATGTACATGATAAATTGATATATTTATTTTAATAAACAAATTTTCAACTCTCAAAATAATTTTAAATAATTTTTTTTAAATGCTTTAGATATACCTTTTTTTAAAGCATTTTTATTGTATACTGGCTTGCGCGCAACTATGAAATTAATTTTACACTTAAATGTATAATTCCTGTTTTATATTTAAAATAAATAATTCAAAATACAATTGAACTTAAAACATTCAACATTAAATATTTTTTCATTTTTTTAAATTGCTCAAAACATACTTAAAATTTCCTTAAATTTTTGCATTAATTTACCCCTGAAAAAATAACAAAATGGGCCGTGATTGCAATAATTCTAGTTGAGACGCAATAAAACAACAGGATTATGCAGTGATAAAAATTTCATTGAATTATGTTTCATAGTTCTTGAGATATCAGTTGCGGAATGATTCAAAATTACATTTTGAGAAAAATGAGTTTAAAATTTTTCTTACCATAAACTTGATCAGTAATTAAATATCTAGAATATCAATAACTCCGGAACTAAGCGGAATATTTTCATGCGGTTTTCTTTATTTTTTTCAGAAATGATCAGGCTTTAACATATATTTTTTTCAAAAAATCGAATGCTTTAAAGATTTAAGGGTAGTGAGTCCCCTTAATATACGTTTTTCTCCTCTCACTTGATGAAAACCACCTTTTATAATTAACACTTTGAATGGTGGATTCACAAACACATTTACCTGTTTATTCAACAATAATTTCAGCACATGTTTGGGCATCCGTACATGGAGTTTTTCGCCCTTTGAGGAACAATGCTCTCTCGATCTATTAAATAATTTTTTGAGAGAAACCGAACGGGCTATACTGGTTTCAGCTCCACGGGATTCTTTCCTTATAATGACATATCTAACAGTAAAAAGAGCCTTTTCCTATTTCTCCGCACGTTATCTTTTACCTCAAAATGAAGTGAAATAATAGAGCTCACTCAGTCTAGGAGACATTCTGTTATCGAAGGAAAATTTCAAAGACCCTGCGTACATCATCATCTTTTCTTATATAGCTTTTATTGAAATCATTTGACCAAAACTTCCAGATTTCTGATCTGTTAGAATCAATAAATTGGCTTTTTTTTACAGCCAACCGTAAGTGTGAGAATACCTTATGCATCCAAGAATTTGCATTCTTCGCCGAATTTTCTGCCAGTTTTCAAACTTTTAGATTTAATCCTCCCCCTCAATTTACTTAATTCGCGTAATATGATAGTTGTAACATAATATCATCTTAAATATTTACCGATTTCTTCAAGTTATAAGAGGAAAAAACTTTATGTGCAAATATTTTTCGCACCCATTGATACGTCTTTCATATCAATGGGCAATATTTCAATTAAATGGATGGAACAATGAAAATTCAAATGTTTTTGCGCCAAACGTTTAGTTTATTTTATTTTCCTTCTTTACTCATGGCCCGACGACGACAGAAGGCCTAGGACGCTCTAGCAACGATACCAGTGTCTGTGGGTTCGAGTCCCATTCTTGGCATGGATGTTTGTAGCCGTTTGAAATCGGCTTTAAGCTGTAGGTCCCGATCTAATGAGCCCTCTTGTAACAAAAAAGGACCATATACCGCTCTCAAACAAACCCAAAACTCTTTGCTGATGTCGCGATAGCTCGATAGCACAATGAAGATGGAGTCGGATATCGAATGTGTATGGGTCAAAGCAGCTGATGAAACGACTCAAAAAGTATCTTATTCAATAGTGGAAAGGCTCAAAGCTGTTATTAATGCCAATGGTCTACATACTTTTTTTTCAGTCATATGCGGAGGTACTTGTCGTTAGACATTCACCTTTTGTTATTCACCTCTATTTACTGGCTCCATTATTGTTGGAGCACAATTTGGGTGAGCCAGCATTGCTCCCTATGAAGGTCACGACACGGAAACGACCAAGCCTTATTCGGGATTTGAACCCAAGCTTACTGCGTGGCAGTTCAGAACGCGAACCACTACTGGTTTACATACTAAATACTAATAATTTGTACAGTCAATTGAAAACCATAATAGAGCAAAAAAATTTTATTCTCTTAAAATGTTGTTATTTCTTAATCTGTGATAAGACAAGTATTATTTCATTGATTTTTGAAGATTGAAAAACTTGTTTAATTTTGTTTAATTTTGTCAAGCATTTTATTTCCTTGCAAAATTATTGAAAATTTCTGAAGTGCAAATACTTTTTGCACCCACTGTATATATAAAATATAATCTAGTCAAAAATAACCCTTTATCCACAAGTCTTTTGCCTATATATGCTGTAGAACTCCCTTTTCCGTTCGAGGTTTGCCAAGGCTGTTTACCAGTCGTGTTCAGTGGCAGATTTAGCCCTCGGACAACTAGGACGCAGGCCTGTGAATAAAAAAATATTTGACTTTGTGATTTTCTAAAGTTATCTAAAATATTTATAAACAAAGAATTGTTTTAATTAATGAGGATTTGTTTTAACAATTAATAATGATATTTATAATGAACTTCATTTACAGCATAACAAGGCGAATCTCGGACAAGTCTTAATACTTTGTAAATTAAATTTAACAGAAAAAAACTGTAGAGTTTTCTCCTTTTCTAAATATATATATATATATATATATATATATATATATATATATATATATATATATATATATATATATATATTGCTTTAAAATAAAACAAAAATATAATATGATAACACTTTAACAACAAATGTTTTCATGTTAACGGTAAATGTACATGATTAATGGGTTATCATGCAGATGGTAATACTTTATACTTTTCATACTGCCTTCAGATAAATTGGAGGCACCCCTCCCCCAAATAAAAATAAATAAATTAATAAATAAATAAATAAATAAATAAATAAAATGGTCTAGGACCGCAAAACTTCTAAATCCGCCATTGAATGCGTAATCATATGATATTTTTTTAACGAATCTCAGGCAGGAAACAAATCTCATGCCTCGAAAACCCATCTAAATGTGACATTAAATGAACTCCTCTGGAATAATTTCCTATTCCCCGAAATCCTTTTTCAGCTTCTAGAGAAACACTGGCGGGAAAAAAAGGAGGCCCATATTCCTCCTTAAAAAGAAGCCACGAATTTGTTTTTTTGTTTCTAAGGGACGCAAATTATGCGCCTCGTAAACTCCACTGCCGAAAATCTGAGGTTTATTTTCATCTGACCCTGAGATTTGCTGAGAGATGCCCACTTTATGAAAGCATCACGTGCGAAAAAAAAAAAAAAATATTTTTTTTTTCCGGTTTGAAAAAGGTAATGGCAGCAGGATGTTTAAAAATAACCCACATCTCTCGGAAAGGAAGTTGGGTTGCGACTGCCGTATGAAGCGGCTGCAAACGGGTAAGAAAAATGTATCAAGACCACATACTCGTTTCTGCTCCGATACGTACGGATACATAGGGTCCTAATCAATCATTTATGGCCCCAGAAGGATTATTTGCAGTACTGGATTTTACGTGCATGTAGGTATAAGTGTGACCTACATTTTAAAATCTCTTCGGGGTTTCAAGCGATTTCCATATCATCACAGGTAGTGGCGGAATTAGAAGTTTTGCGGCCCTGGGCCAAATTCCCCCCCCCCCCAGTCATTTGAAGGCAATGAAAAAAGTATACATTTTTACCATCCTCGTGATAACTCATTAATCATGTGCATTTACCGTTTGCCTGAAAACATTTGTTGTTGAAGTGTTATCAAACTATATTCATACTCTTATTAAATGAGTAGAATTATTAAACGAGTAGAATAATTCAATTCAAATGTAATCTATATATATAAAACAGTTCCGTAACTGACTGATTGACTGACTGACATACAACGCACAGACCAAACCGCTGGACCTAAAGGGCTGAAATTTTGTATGGTGATTCTTCTTATAGCGTAGGGTTGCACTAAGAAAGATTTTTCAAAAAAATTACTTAGATTTTTTTAAATTAAATTTTTAAGCTGTTTTTTTAACTTTTTTTACGTTTGCATTTAAAATAATACTTTGTGGGTTATAAAATTTATATCACGAGAAAGATCATAAAAATTCCTTAAAATGAAATTTTTTTCGAATCTTTACCTCAATTTCCTGATTTTTGGTGAATTTTTAAAGATTAATTTTTAGAATTTAATTTATTAAATGCTGATCACGTGATTTCTTTTTCTGGTACTTTAAATAAATTTATCGTCACGTGCATAACAACTAAATAAACAAAAAATATTTTTTTCTCCTTGCTAATGCGGCAGACGATTGAACATAATCCAAAAAAATATTAAAATACAGTAAAAGAAATGTTCTACAAGCTGTACTATATTAACTGTACTATATTCTTTAGTATTCTTTATATTAGATTTTATATGAATATTTTCTTCTACATTATTTTGTCTATAAAATTATCCTTTACGATTTTCTTATAAATATATATATATATATATATATATATATTTTACATCAATTGTATACATTGATCGTCGTATTTATCATATAATATATATATATTTGGCATGAATTGCATACATTGACCGTTGTATTTAATTTGAATGTACTCCGTAGCGAAGTATGGGTTTTCAGCTAGTCATACTATACACTCAAGAGCCAATACATTATGACCACCCCTACATTTTGCAATGAATTCGCCTGGATGACGTGGAAGGCACGTGATCAGGTGGAAGTGATATTTAACTGCTGCTGGAGAGTCTGAAGAATCCATCTTTCACTTACTTCTGCGTGTGATGGGAAAGGCTGCGGATCTAAGCGACTTTGATAGAGGGCAGATTGTAATGGCTCGAAGGCTCGGAACAAGTATTTCCGAAACTGCACGACTCGTGGGTTGTTCGCGACCTACAGTTGTTAGTACTTATGCAAAGTGGATGAATGACGGTGAAACCAGCAGTAGACGACATGGTGTTGGACGTCCACACGCTATCAAAGAAAAAGGTCGTCGGAGACTGTCTCGCATGGTGAAGCAAAACCGGAGCGAGACAGTGGCTCAGCTGACAGCCCAATACAATGCAGGGCCAAGTAGAATAGTATCGCAGCACACTGTTCAGCGGACACTGTTGGATATGGGGCTACGCAGCAAACGTCCCACTCGTGTGCCTTTGCTGACCAAGCGTCATCGCCAACTGAGCCTGCGCTGGGCCCGGGAACATCGCGACTGGTCCATGGATCAGTGGGAGAGAGTTGCTGGTCAGATGAATCACGGTTTGTCATTCATCACGCCGATGGCCGTGTCAGGATACGCCGTCTTCCAAGCGAACTGTTGCTCCCTCAATGTACAGTAGGTCATACACAGGCCGGTGATGGCGGTATTATGCTTTGGGGGACGTTCTCTTGGGCGTCTCTGGGACCTGTGGTTGTGGTAGAGCAGACCATGAATGCTACAGGGTATCTGGACATCATTGCGGACCAGTTGCACCCTTACATGGCCTCTGTTCTTCCAGCTTGAAATGGAATGTTCCAACAGGACAACGCCCCGTGTCACAAGGCTAAAATTGTGTTGGAGTGGTTCCAGGAACATGATGCTGAATTCCAGTCAATGTCCTGGCCGCCTAACTCACCGGATCTCAATCCGATAGAACACATTTGGGATGTCATGGGACGGCAGCTCAGAGTTCAAAGACAACCAATTCGCAATATCTCGGATTTTCGTGACCGTTGCTTAAACATCTGGTACAATCTGTCTCCGGCCATCTACCAAGGACTTGTGGCATCCATGCCAAGGCGGGTTGAAGCTGTGTTGCGCGCCAAAGGTGGGCCAACTCGTTATTGACAGGTGGTCATAATGTTTTGGCTCTTGAGTGTATAAGGCGCCATAGAGATACTGCCTACTCAACTATCACCGACTTTCTTTGTTAAACTTAATTTACAAACTAGTAAGATCACGCGGTGGTCCGAGATTCACCTTGTTATGTCGTAAATAAAGATCATTATAAATATTATTATTATTACTTATTAAAACGATTTGCACTATTTTTATTTTAAAACGAAAACGAACTGCTTTTGTTTATAAATATTTTAGGTAAGGGAAGAAACATCATATTTTTCTATTCACGGGCTTGCGGCCTCCCGAGCTTACGGCGCCTAGTTTGCCTGGTTCAATATCTACCACTGATCACATATCTATTTTTTCTAATGTGTAGTCACGTTTATTTTATATTTGATTGCAATTGCCACTTTGATAAGTTAACGGTAACCGTATCGAAGGGTTTGTTTTTGAGCAATTTTTGACGTTAACCGAGTCAGGGACTCGTGGTCGATGTTCTTTTTTTTTAGAATGCGGTACTGTTCTTTTTTTTTATATTGAGGCAGCTGACTTGAATTATTCATATTCATAAATGTACGAATTGTCATGTTATAATTCAATATTTAAAATAGACAAATGGTATTTTTATTTTTTGAAGACAACAATTGGAAGTCACCTTATTCAAACGATCATTACTGCAATAAAATATCGAAAGTAAAGTTGGCGAGAGGAAAGACATAGTAGTCTCTTATAAGTAGAGATTTGCATGTCACATTTATGAGACATTTATGACTGATTTTGTTTGTTGGGTCATCCACTATTTTCAGTTATAAATAATTAAATTCCATTCAATATTGATGGTTTACTTTGAGATTAATTTGACTGAATATTTATTATGATATTGAATTATAGGCTACACCTACAATTAATTCCCCTCGTTGTTCAGAGAATTCATTCCTCAGAACAATTTTCAGATCGTTCAAGTCTCATCCGTTTATCTGAACGATTTCTAAACAATTTCAGGACAAAATTTTGTTAAATTTACTATTATTTTTTAAAAATAAATCTTTTCTTTTTTCTAGACTTAGAGCCACATGGCACTTTATAAACGCGTTTGCGGAGTTTTATTCAGAAAATAAAATGGTCTCCTGGTAAACTGATAAATCCTCTTTCAGCCGACAGATGACAACCATTGTAACGTGGATTTTATCGTTACAGTTTTCTTATTAATTGCACCTACTTTAAATACGAGTAATTATTAATTTAAAGGATGTAATCACCTTAATGTTTGTAATGTTAATTTTAATCTTAGGATCTTTCGCTATAAGCATTTTAGCGTAATTCATGTATCGCCCCTCTTTTACGTGGGAGGTCTAAAATGGTATATCTTTACTCCAGTACTAGCTATTGATAGCATCCGCTATTTTGTTCAGCAATGAATTTTTTTTCCAAGAACCCAATTTAAAAGTAGTTTCGTTTATTTGAAACTGCAATTTACTGGTACAGATAATTGGATGTTTTATGGCTTGTGCCGACCTGTTAAAAAGGGGACCGGAAATTTTCCCTCCAGGGGTCGTAGAAATTGCTTTTTAATTGGCATAAGGTACAATAGCGTGGACACTCTAGTATCTATTTTCCAGTCTTTAATCTTCGACATCTGTTGGCGACCCCCCAACCTTCCCCGTGAGAAATTTCTTAAATAATTCTCCTCCTGGCCCAGAGATAAATTCGCCAATCATATTCGGCCCCGCTTCACGTCACTCTTGGCTAAGTCCAATCAGCGGCCGTCCCGCTCTTTTCGTTCCTACTTGGCTATTTTCTTTTGCGGTGAATCCCCTTTTTTTTCTAGCTACGAAGGTTTATTCTTTATAGCGGTTTACCGATGAAGTTCGATGTTACTCTCCGTTCACCGGTAGCCTCTTCTCGTATTTGGCGATACTTTAGTTTAAAATTAAGTTAATACTACCCTAGCCTGTGTGCGCCTTGTCCAGAATGAAAAGAGATTACTCAGTCAGATTTATAGATAGAGCTACATTTTTTTTTATAGCTAGCTGCTTCCTTTTTTTTATGCTTAATCACCCCCCTTCAGTTCGGCTTCAGTTGGGGGAAGCTAACCTTCGTGATCTTTTTTGCATTTTCTTCATTTACTAATGTAAGCATTGACCGGAGTGGTGACCATTTTTTGAGCTCAGATGAAGTAGAGCATTCGACTGTGTAATAGCTTAGTATAGCCCTTTGTTTGTATTCAAGATTTTAATCAAAGATCCTTACTATAAATAAAATAACTTGATTTTTTTTTCATAACCAAGTCTAATTCCTTGTTGAATTACCATTAGAAAGTTGACAGTGGTGAATTTGGGTATTTGCGGTCATCTCATCTTCACAACGATTCGACGATCCGGTCTATAGGCAGTGGTTGCCGAATGGTGTCTTCTAGGAGTTTCGCTACAGGTTATTACTTCGGTTCTCCAGTTTTTCAGCGTCGCAGAGATGTACAGTGCCTTCCATTGTGCTGTGTAGTTTCTGAGAACTTTCTTAATCCCAAGAACTGTTTCCGAGGTCGTCCTTACTACCTTCCTTTCTAAAAGTACTCTTTTACAGAACTTTGAATATCCTGGTAGTCTTCCCTCTGCTCATACATCGTTTTAGTCACCAAGACTATAAGAACTTGTGTTCATTTAACCTAAGTTTCCACGCCACCGAAGTGTTCCGAATTCATCATTATTCCTCGGACTTCTAATTTCTTCTGTATAGATAATTCAGTATAGGTATTCAAAGAAATTTTCAGTATAACAATGGAATTTGAAACTGCTCCACCAGTTTATCGTAGTCACGATGAATTCAAGCTAATTTCAATATTTCACCAATATGAAGATCAATTTGCAAATAATATATATATATATATATATATATATATATATATATATATATATATATATATATATATATATATATATATATATATATATATATATATATATATATATATATGTATGTATGTATGTATATATATATATATATATATATATATATATATATATATATATATATATATATATATACAGGGTGTCCATAATTAAAGTCCCACTATCAAAAGGCTGCAAAAAAAGAACCACTGGTCAGAATGACTTCAAGTTTGAACTGAATATACTGGAAGAAGGGGGAAACGATTTGGTACTATAAAAAAAGTTCCAAAATGTTACAGCGGCATCTATTGATACATTTTGGAACTTTTTTTATTATGCCAAATCGTTTCCCCCTTCTTTCAGTATATTCAGTTGAAATTTGAAGTCAATCTGACCAGTGGTTCTTTTTTGCAGCCTTTTGAAAGTGGGACTTTAATTATGGAGACCCTGTATATATATATATATATATATATATATATATATATATATATATATATATATATATATATATATATATATATATATATATATATATATGTATGTGTGTGTATGTGTGTGTGTGTGTGTAAGTAAGTAAGTAAGTAACAAAAACGCCTACTCTTAGTTTTAACCCAGCGCGTATTCTAAATTCTCATTTTTAATAAAGCACAACCCCTCTTCCAAAATCCGATATATGAATAACTTAACTGGTAAATTATAACTTCCCCTTAATGCTGAATCTGTCCCAGGAACTATATATATTCCAACCCGGCAATCGATTCTAAAATTCAATAATATTATCATATTTGGTCTGAACCCGTAAGTTTAAAGTTTACCCGTAAGTCCGAACCCGTACAATAAATAAGGCCTGTTTACAAATTCTTCCTCACTGACAGAACACCAAAAACGCGCTCATAACTATTTCATTGTAATTCGGAAATCACGTGAGAAATATACGGGCATTGACCATGTGATTGATTCTAACCAATTAAATAATTCCAACTCAGGTGGTAAAATGAGGAAATGTCTATTTCATATACGCTTTTTGTAACTTACGGCCGTTATGAAAGGCCGTGTTCATTTCTCTCTTCTAAGTATGTCCACCAAAATGCAACGAGCATCTTCCATCTTCGAATTCTAGCAATCTTATGCTTTCTTCAATGTGGCCACTGCTGCTAATGTCTCCAGGATCCTGACACCAAATAAAGTTTCTTTGCATAATGTCTGTGTTACTTGGCACCACGACTGTGTCTCCTATTAATTGAAATGTTTACGCACCTCTCCTTCCTGCGAGCGACTGCCTTATGCGTGTGATCTAAAGTGTGATATCTGTGTGAACCTTCACCCCAAGTTCAATCTTAAATCATTTTGCAGTGTATTATCACATACATTCGAGGCGCATCCAGAAAATAAGAACCGATTGTTCGTAGGTCCTGCGCTGCTTACGTCATTGTAAAGACGTCGCCGTCATTTGGCTGCTGAACGTGCTTCATTTGGTGTAAATTATACTATTCTATAAAGTGGTCTCCCTTTGCTGTGTTAGTTTAGAGTGGACAGTAAAACCGAAGATCCGTGAAGTTCGGTCGGTGACAGGATTTTTGAACGCAAAAAATGTTCGTACGGTACGCCCATAAATGCTGAATCCTACTGAAATTTTTGAACGACCACCGTATAGTCCCGACCTAGCTCCTAGAGATTACCATTTGTTTCTCCACCTGAAGAGATTTTTGGACGGTCAGAGTCTACAGAGTGATCAAGAGACAAAAGATGTCGTGAAGGAGTGGCTGAATAGGTTGGCGGTGTAACGTCACGTGTTTTGTGCGGTTCCCACGATCAGCGAAGAGCCTTCTACTCTAAGTTTTAATAAACTCAAGCCATGAGTACCCCTGCTTTCTAAAATTCTGTGGGGGATTAAAAAACGATGCCAGCAAATGCCGCCAAAATTTTTAGCCTGAAAGTTAAGCCCAAGCATATCGGGTTCTCAAGCAAGCGTCTCCCCCCATAGTCGTAAAGCTGTCTTTCTTAGCAATAGCTTCATGCGAGTTGACGCCGGCGGGCCACAAAGATGGCTTAACTATGCATCGCTACGAAGAACTGTCACCGACAGGGCTTCCGGCCTCCTCTCTGAAAAACAGACGCATTTTCGTGGAATTGGGAGAGTAGCCGACAAAGAAAACACGGCGAGATATAGTCAGAGAGTTGGAGAATTTGAGATGAGATGCTTGATATGACACGCCCCGAGCGGACGTGATTTTTAAGCTCCTGTTTGGGACTAGCTGGGTCCCGGAGCGTGCGTTGTGAATTTGCACTTAAATTAATTGAATATGTTGTAATTGTCTAATGTTTAATTTTTTTGTAAATAAGTTTTCTTGTTAAGTTTTTGTTTTAAAATTGGCCTTATCATTATAATTAGGACTCTGTCTTTCTTGGTCATGAATTTAATAGTAGTAAATTTAAAAAGCCTCAGAGAATTGCCTTATCAATCTATCGTGATGCCACAGCGGCGAGTTTCTTCGCGAAGGAATACAAAAGCTACCCTCACGCTACAACATATGGCTCCATAGATATCAAGACTACGTAGGAAAGTAGTGTGAAATACGTTTTAACATTTGGCAATAAAAATCTTTCAGAAACAACTTCTTAAAATTTGTTTACACTCAATCGGTTCATACTTTCTGGATGCGTCTCGTATACTATATGACCAATGCGGAGGCACTTGCCCTGAGTGTAAACACTTTGCTTTAAGTAAAAGACTGCCATCCTTTTTGTATTTTATGCTTTAATTGCATTTCTCGACTAAATACTGGCTATTTACAATATATACAAAAAAAATTAATTTCGTGAGTTCACGGCATCGACGACGAAGGTCAGACTTGAGTTGTCGCTGCGTTCGTTCAAGTCTGTCTAGGACTGGCAGTATCTCCTCCTCTCCGGCTCCAGCTTCGCTCTACCTTCATCTTTAACTAACTGTGACTAACTTCATCTCTGAATCACTAGACTCGCATTCGGTGAATATATATACATCCGCTGAACGTTCTCGAAAGGTCTGGAAAACACCGCCTTTCTTTATTCAGTTACATTCCCAGATGACTAGGCGCCTCCGGTCGGCTACTCCCCTTTTGTAGCTTGTTTACTGTTCCTCGAGCTGTCGGTAGCTTTTCCGGCCTTTATGTCGCCAGGCGACTGTGTGTCTGCAGCCATCTAAATCACTTATGTGCACAAACCGCGCGTTGGTTGGTCTTCCCGGAATTTCCGCGCACAAAATATTTGCTATCGTACGGGAGGCATTTACACGAGACATTCGCATAGAACCGCGGATGTAAACTACTGTAAATTCTGGGAGCACCCTACAGGTGAGTCATCAATGCTCCCTCGGTTCCATCTCCATTTGGATCGAGCACCCACATGGGCGACATCTAGAGGGCTCGCACCTTCCCCCACCCTCAGACCTGGTGGAAGGACTCATTAGTCTACGGATTTAACGTGCCCCTATCCGGCCTCGAAGTGAAGGTATTGAATGGATTCGAACCGGGCAACCCCAGTCGTGCTACCACAAGCTCGGGCCCATTCGTAAATATTTAATCAAATATTTCAATCCATCCGGTTATTCGAAATCGAATATTCCGCTTTGTTTTAAAAAGTGCTTATTTTATGAAAAATACTGACCCTTTTTCTGACAAATCGACTGTAAACCAAAGCCAGCATCATGCCTCTTTCAGCCAGCAGATGGAGACACTGGATTTTCATAATGAACTTGCCCTCTAACCCTCTGAACCTAGCCACGAATCCTTTATGAAATATTTTAAAAGACAATCAATACGGTAACCAGTTGGTCCAGTTTAAATTAAACTTGCATTATTTTGATTCTTCTCATGTTTTCCTGCCTTTTTTTCCACGCCTTAGATGATATGAGTAAAGCCAAGGGAATCGAGAGGAAACGAAATTTTTGAGTATCTTGAAGAAAGGCAGAAAATAAACAACAAAACTGTAGACAAAACCATTAATTGATGAACACAAATCTCACTGAAGAATTACGTGAAATAATTAATTTCAAAACAAAAAACATCAGTAACGGGAATACATTGTAATATTTAATGCAGGGCTCCCAGGCCTGCGTTTTTAAACTCAGAACTGGGGTTTTTGATGACCATATGTGTTTATGGTATTTTTTTAATACCTCAAAATCTGAGTTTTTCCCGTCTATAATAGTGATTAAAATGAAAGTGACGATTTTTATTTTTTTCTGTAATAATTTTTATTTAATACATGCATGCATATACATACATACATATATATATATATATATATATATATATATATATATATATATATATATATATATATATATATATATATAATATGTGTGTATATATATATATATATACACATATATATATATATATATATGTGTGTGTGTGTGTAAGTAAGTAAGTAACAAGAAAACGTGTCTTCCTAAATTTCTTTAAAGTATATTCTCTTTTTAATAAAGCACGACCCCTTTTTCCAAAATTGCAACCTAAAACTAATATAAGTTATGATTGTTATTATTATCACATTTATAAAGTCGACAGGATTTGAACCTGTGAGGGGAAACCCCAATGGATTTCGAGTCCATAAATGTAACAAGAAAACGCGTCTTCCTAAATTACTTTAAAGCATATTCTCTTTTTAATAAAGCACGACCCCTTTTCCAAAATTACAACCTAGAAGTAATGTAAGTTATAACTTACTTTTAGGTTGTAATTTTGGAAAAGGGGTCCTGCTTTATTAAAAAGAAAATACGCTTTAATTAATTAAAGTAATTTAGGAAGACGCGTTTTCTTGTTACATATATATATATATATATATATATATATACACTCAAGAGCCAAAACATTATGACCACCTGTCAATAACGAGTTGGCCCACCTTTGGCGCGCAACACAGCTTCAACCCGCCTTGGCATGGATGCCACAAGTCCTTGGTAGATGGCCGGAGACAGATTGTACCAGATGTTTAAGCAACGGTCACGCAAATCCGAGATATTGCGAATTGGTGGTCTTTGAACTCTGAGCTAACGTACCATGACATCCCAAATGTGTTCTATCGGATTGAGATCCGGTGAGTTAGGTGGCCAGGACATTAACTGGAATTCAGCATCATGTTCCTAGAACCACTCCAACACAATTTTAGCCTTGTGACACGGGGCGTTGTCCTGTTGGAACATTCCATTTCCAGCTGGAAAAACAGAGGCCATTTAATGGTGCAACTGGTCCGCAATGATGTTCAGATACCCTGTAGCATTCATGTTCTGCTCGACCACAACCACGGGTCCCAGAGACGCCAAGAGAACGTCCCCCAAAGCATAATACCGCCACCACCGGCCTGTGTATGACCTACTGTACATTGAGGGAGCAACAGTTCGCCTGGAAGACGGCGTATCCTGACACGGCCATCGGCGTGATGAATGACAAACCGTGATTCATCTGACCAGACAACTCTCTCCAACTGATCCATGGACCAGTCGCGATGTTCCCGGGCCCAGCGCAGGCGCAGTTGGCGATGACGCTTGGTCAGCAAAGGCACACGAGTGGGACGTTTGCTGCGTAGCCCCATATCCAACAGTGTCCGCTGAACAGTGTGCTGCGATACTATTCTACTTGGCCCTGCATTGTATTGGGCTGTCAGCTGAGCCACTGCCTGGCTCCGGTTTTGCTTCACCATGCGATACAGTCTCCGACGACCTTTTTCTTTGATAGCGTGTGGACGTCCAACACCATGTCGTCTACTGCAGGTTTCACCGTCATCCATCCACTTTGCATAAGTATTAACAACTGTAGGTCGCGAACA
>OU015496.1:191295494-191320494 GCA_907164885.2 Dolomedes plantarius | reverse complement strand
TGCAGTCCAGTTTCCTCGTGCGCGGCAAAACTCCAAACGGAGGCGTCGATGGGTGGGCGTCAAGGGCAGCACACGTAATGGGCGCCGCGATACCAACTGTCCTTCAGCCAGGCGCCTTCGTATAGTTCGAGAAGACACAGAGGCCCCTAGTGAAGGTGCTACCTGTGCCTGGATGGCGGCCGATGAAGCAGTTGGCTGTACGCGTACATTTCTTACGATGTGGCGGTCTTCTCGACGACTGGTCTGTCGAGGGCATCCTGAGCCTGGTCTTCGTGTACATGACATCTCTCGGGTCCACTGGTCCCAACACCTCCTCACAACACAATCAGAGCGGCCTAATTGACGAGCTACTCGCCTAGCTGACCACCCAGCTTCCATCATCCCGACGATTCTCTCCCTCTCAAACTGCGACAACTGTTTATATTGTCTTCGAACACGACGTAATGGCATGTCTATCTCAGCTCTTCCTTTGTAAATGATTCAGCACACTCAAACAAGCTTTGGTTACCTGTTTTATACTCCACAGAGTACGATGTTCAACGCCCTCTACCGGCTATACGTAATGCGCAATCACGCTGCATTTCTAATCATTTGCATATCTCCCCGACATGTACCGTCATTGCAAGTTTCGTTACGATCCCGCAATTATTTCTTGGTGCGCTAATTTTTTTGTCCATGAGTGTATATTCTTATTAAAGTAGAAATCTTATGACGTGTATGTTTTTAAATTGTTGAAATTAGTAGTAGTTTTTTTACAGGACATAAAAGTATTGATATCTATATCTAGAAAATTAAAATTAAAATAGTTTTTTGAAAAAATCCAATAGGTAAAGAATATGGGAAATACAGGGAATCTATTTCTTAATAATTTTTTCCCAACCACAGATTAGCAAAGGCAAATTTTTTTAATTATGTTTTCTGCACTGCGTGAAGCTTTTATCTTAATCTAAATTTTTCAAAAAGAAATTTTAACCCCGTAGAGATGGACTTAAATAATTTAACATCCTGTAAAAAATAAATAAAAATAACTAATAGCAATATTAAAATTATAAAACTACACGCTATTCCTTCAGACGTCTACCGTCATAAACAAGAAAAAAAGAGAATTAAAAAATATGCTTTTTCTAATCTGTGATAAGAAAAGGCTGAATTCAAAATTCCTCTTAGCTTAATATGAGTAGGGAAGATCTGTGTTGAAGACCAAAGCTCCAACTTAACGGGTGGGGGAGGAAAACTTAGTTCCGACTAAACCTCAAATTTAATATTTGTAATCATTGAGGAAATGAATCTAAACTTTACCCTCTACTTCCGGGGTTCTCAACAAGACGGGAATCCCCCCCCCCCTTCGAGCGTTGCAGGGGGGAATCAGGACTACTCTTGAGAAACGCGTGATGTCCTGTAGATTATGTACAATCTGTAAAATTGTATCTTGTTTTCAATCTTCGACATTCAATTCCCTGGCATCATATTGAGATTTTTGTTTAGTAAAGTGTGCCTCGGTAACTTTAGTCTGTTAATTAATTTATTAATTTTTTTAAAAAAATTCAAGATTTGAAAAATACCAACATTTTCTACTGCTATTAAATTTGTGAAACTCTACTTTTTTAAAAAAAAATTTATGTGTAAGTATTAATACGGAAAAATATAAAAGATTTTTAATAATTTATGGATAATTTTTAATAATCTATATATATATAACGCGTAGGTATGCGGCACAAAAATCGACGATATTTCTACACCCCGAATGGCAACGGATGCAACTGCCAGATGTAAACATTAGCGGCCGTCCGCTATTTGCAACCGCGTGTCAACATGGATTTACGCACTGAAATCAGGAATGCTCGAAAGTGAGATGCAAGATCAAGGGGAAATTGGGAGCAGTCTCCAGAAAGAAAGCAAAGAAGAAGTAATTCATTAAGAGAGAGGCGTGAAAGAGAGAGCGTATGTTATGATAGCGAGGTTAGGCTTAATCGTCGCCGGCATAGCAACCGATAGCCAGTAATAGTTAATTTTCTACACTTTTTTCAGCACTTGCTGAATATTTACTCCATTTGTAAAAGTGAAGACATTTTCCGAACAATTTATTTGTTATGATTAAGTGTAGATATCTGAATTGTGTACATACAGAGAGTGATGTAATCCCCGCTATAGTTTAGTACTTGCTGAAATTTTACACCATTTTTAAGTGAAAATTTTTTCCCCAACAATTTCATATTTTACGTAATGATAAAGTGTAGATATCTTATTTTTGAAAAATAGTAGATACAGAGAGGGGTGTAATTTATAAAAGCTACCATGCTGGTCGCGCAGCGGCTAGTTTATGGATATTATTTGGAACGTTCCTTTTGAGTGAGACAATGTTGGGAAAGGGAAAATAGAGCAAAAATGTTTGAGAGCCATTGCCCTAGCTTTCTCGAGCTGCAAAATCTTCCCTTCTAGCTGGTTGTTGAGTCCCTATTGAGAGCACAGTAAGGGCCTGTTCACATAGAAGTCCGTTGCGTAGCGTTAAGGAAAAGATGACGTTGAGACGAAAATAAACCAATCATAGGCGTTAAAAATTTCATTGGTAACCGTTTCGAGGCCTATGATTGGTTAATTTTCGTCTCAACGTCATCTTTTCCTTAACGCAACGCAACGGACTCCTATGTGAACAGGCCCTAAAGCTCTTAATGTAAGAAATGAATGAAGATTCAATAAGCCGAAAGAGGGCTTGCGAGTATGAACAGCTACCTATTGTGCTTCTGGATCATTTGCCTTTTTTCGAGTCCTAAAACCTTAATTGCACATTTTAGCTTTTTGGTATCTGCGCTTCGGAGGACGCGAGTTGACGAAAAAAAAATAAATAGCCCATTAACAAACACAGCTGAGCGGTAGTACTTAGCGAAATCAAAAACAAGAGACTCTCTGTACGCACGCGGTGTAATATTACTCTATTTAACTGGGGCATTTCGTAAGTGATTCGCGTCATTCCAGAACAACCCTCTAGCATCATATCGATAGCCAAGTATACTATCTCTTTTAATATTTCCGCTTGGATGCTAACAATATCCTATCTGTGGTAAAAAAAAAATTACCGGAATTGTTTCGAAAGATAAAAATATCCAGTAAATACCGGCATTAGTAAACATAAAAATCTATCACTCACAGGAAACTCGTGCAGTCAGTCACAAGCAGGAATAGAAGGTGTCTTAATAACCTTAATCAAATTTATCTATCTTTTGCGGGAAAAATAATTAACTTTTGGCAATCATAATGAGTGGTAGTTAAATACACACATACGTACATTCAGATATCTATACTTATATATAAAGAGAGAGAGCGATTTTGTACGTGGAGGGTAATCTTCAGAACCACTGTACCTATTTGAAAAATTCTTTCACTGTTTGAAAGGTACATTATTCCAGATGGACATAGGCTATATATTATGTATATCTGATCAGTAGAAATAAAGTTAGGGGCTTAATCCTAACAATCTCCATTGTTTCCGCTACTGTCTTCTACCGCTTTTTGTTCCGAAGATTTCAACGATCCTTATCGTGATGCTATCGCGGTGGGCTTCTGTTCTGACGCTAGCGGTTCGAACCTAGCCGTTCTCCGGCACGCCTTTTTCTTTTAAAAAATTTATTTTAATTATTAACTAACATAAAATTAATTTAAGGTATCATTTAGGTTATTATTAAGGTAAAAAAAGATTTACAATTTATTGGCTATAAACTGGAAATTTATTGGTATAATATTTTGTTCAACCCGGACAAAGTCGGGACGGGCCGCTAGTATCACATATATCTGATATGTGATATATCTGACATATGTGATATATCTCATACATATAAACAAATCTCTGTATACATATAAACAATGTGTATACATATAAACAATGTGTATACATATAAACAAATCTTTGTTTTGTTGTTGTTGTTGTTGCCCTCTGGCCGGAAGTTCCAGTCCGGATCCAAGTAGGCTTCGGGATGAATAGTGCGGCTCCGGTTTATAATAAGGTCAAATATAATCCGGTTTTCCACTAGCACCACAAGGGTCGAAGTCCGACTTGGCTAAGTACCGCCACAATTTTGACAGGGAACCCCCAGGGGCGACATCTGGGGAGACCGTACCCTCTCCCACCCACTGATCTCATAGAAGGACTTTCTGGTCTGCTGATTTAACGTTCCCATATCCGGCCCAGACGCGAAGTTATTTTGGTGACTCACCGAAAGCCAGAATTCCGAATTAACCGGAATTCACCGAAAGCCCAAATTCCGAATTAACCGGAATTCACCGAAAGCACGAATTCCGAATTAACCGGAATTCACCGAAAGCACGAATTCCGAATTAACCGGAATTCACCGAAAGCAAGAATTCCGAATTAACCGGAATTCACCGAAAGCACGAATTCCGAATTAATCGGAATTCACCGAAAGCACGAATTCCGAATTAATCGGAATTCACCGAAAGCACGAATTCCGAATTAACCGGAATTCACCGAAAGCACGAATTCCGAATTAACCGGAATTCACCGAAAGCACGAATTCCGAATTAACCGGAATTCACCGAAAGCACGAATTCCGAATTAACCGGAATTCACCGAAAGCACGAATTCCGAATTAATCGGAATTCACCGACAGCCCGAATTCCGAATTAACCGGAATTCACCGAAAGCCCAAATTCCGAATATTAAAAACACAAAACAAATATATTTCTGGAAAAAAAGGTGCTTTAACGGTCAACACTAAAATTAAAATATTTTGTATAATAAATAATACAAAACAATAACCAACAGCAGATATTAATGCTTGCAGTGTTATTTCTTCCTTAATATAGACATTTGTGAGTAACATCTTTTTTTCATTACTTTTCCAATATTGTTTTTTTCACTCTAGGAGGTTTATTGCCGGCATCCAATAATGCCATTTGATTCTCAGAGTTCTCATGTTGGATTTTTACTTGATTTATGAATTCATAAATATTAACATGCGATTTTCCAACTGCACTGTTTAAGGCATGATGCCAACCTTCAATATCATTCGTAGTGCGGGCACCGAAGTTACCATGCTCGTTCCATACTTCTGGCGTAAAAGAGCCTGAAAATTAAAATATTTGTGATCCTTATTGTATGTAGGTATGTAAATAAATTACGCAAATTTACAATTACCCCAATTTATATAAAAACAGTTCCGTAACTGACTCACTGACTGACATACAACGCACAGACCAAACCGCTGGACCTAAAGGGCTGAAATTTTGCATGGCGATTCTACTTATGGTGTAGGGGTGCACTAAGAGAGATTTTTGAAAAATTCTTTTTAGATTTTTTTAAACTAAATTTTTAAGCTGTTTTAGTAACTTTTTTTACGTTTGCATTTAAAATAATAATTTGAGGGCTATAAAATTTATATCACGAGAAAGATCATAAAAATTCCTTTAAAATGAAATTTTTTTCGAATCTTTACCTCTATTTTCTGATTTTTGGTGAAGTTTTAAAGATTCATTTTTAGAATTTAATTTATTAAACGCCGATCACGTGATTTCTTTTTCTGGTACTTTAAATAAATTTATCGTCACGTGCATAACAACTAAATAGACAAAAAATATTTTTTTTCTTGCTCATGCGGCAGACGATTGGACATTATTTTATCTATAAAAATATCCCTTATGATTTTTTATAAATATATATATTTTTTTCTACATCAATTGTATATATTGAAAGTTGTATTTATTATAAAGTATATATATATATTTATTTATTTATTTTTTTTGGCATTAATTGCATACATTGACCGTTGTATTCAATTTGAATATACTCCGTAGCGAAGTGCGGGTTTTCAGCTAGTTATTATGTATATTTAGATTGATTATTAAAATTTATAAAATTAAAATTTTAATTTGAAAATGCTTGAAACTCACCAATCAAGTAGTCCATTTCATTATTTCACGCCAACCTGTCAACTGCAACTGCAAATTCAGGATTCGGGCTTACGGGGATTCGGGCTTCTGGTAGGTAACCGTTATTTTAACGGCGATTGTCTGGATTCGATCCGAGCATCCTCATTACCGAATGCCGACGCGCTACCGATAGGCTACCTCGAGACCCACATCTCTGTTTTAAAAAAATGAAGTAAAAGATAAAAACAACAGATTTTTTTAGTTATCTGGGACATTAGCCTTTTTTATTTAATAAAATAAATTTTGATTTCGGATGCCGAGAAGCCTTTTCTATTCCTATAAAAAATTTTAGTTGGTTCATTTTTATTTACTTACTCTTTTGCTGTATTTTCTTACATCAACACGGGAATTGTCTTTGGAAGGAGAGAAGGCAAAAATTTAAGCTACGCTTTTTTGAGAATATTTTATACAAAAAATAACTACCTGTAAAATAAGGGAGTAATATGAGATATGAGTGGTGTAGGATAAAAACTAGTAATCTTCCCCCCTTTTTTTCTAGTTAAGGATAATTTTTTATAGTATTTCAATCCGTCGTTAAAAGTGAAAATATTTGGAAAATGGTCTACTCATAAAAAATAATGCGAGAACTTTTTTAAAGGTAATTTCAAATTCATATCTTCAAAAATGCATAAGATATAGTTCCTAGCATTTTTCCGAAAAAAAAAGGCCTGATGGAGTTTTGAGCCTACACCTTTAGTATGTTACCGTAAAATTACCATTACCGTAAAAGCCTACCATTTACCGTAAAATCTTGACTATAATACGCACTCGTATAAAATACGCCTGCTTGATTTTGCGCAAAATTTTCGGGAAAAAAATTTAAATTGGACTATATTACGCACCCATAACTTTTCAATATTTTATTTAAAAATTGCACAAATTTTTATTAACATAAATAAAATTTGCAATACAAAGAAACAAAAACGTCAGATTCGGTAGAAAAATAAATTAAATTTTTAATTCAAAACAAACAATATTATCAGTATTAATCATATTATCAGTATCAGTCATATCATATTATCAGTATTGTCATATTATCAGTCATATTATCAGTATTAATCACTTTCACTAGAATACAGCTTATTTATTGTTTGTCGTTTATTCAATGTTTAAAACTACGTTTTTTCGTACACGAGTATAATACGCACCCTGATTTTTGCGGACTAAAATGTGAAAAAAAAGTGCGTATTATGCTCAACATTTTATAAATATATATTTTCTTTTATTTACATCAATTGTATACATTGATCGTCGTATTTATTTTATATATATATATATATATATATATATATATATATATATATATATATATATATATATATATATATATATATATACATATATATATATATATATATATATATATATATATATATATATATATATATATACATATATATATATATATACATACATATATATATATACATATATATATATATATATATACATATATATATACTCTATATATATATATATATACATATATGTATATGTATATATATATATATATATATATATATATATATATATATATATACATATATATATATATATATATATATATATATATATATATATATATATACATATATATATATATATATATATATATATATATATATATATATATACATATACATATATATATATATATATGTATATATATATATATATATGTATATATATATATATATATATACATATATATATATATATATATATACTAGCGGACCCGACAGACGTTGTCCTGTTCAACCGTTGTAATTCGAAGTTCCCGGCGATGCCCGGAATTTTAAGAATGTTTGTTAACCAAAATCAATTTAAAAATTAACAGTATAAATAACATAGAAAAAAAAGCATACGAAATGTTATACATATTAATAATATGAAAACCCCATTAAAAATGTATAAATGTATAATAAACTCCTCAGATTTCAGCTATATTCGGTATTTCGTCATAAAAAAGCTGGAAAAAAAATAAAAATAAATAAAAATAATAATTTTAAAAAACAATAATTTTTAAAAATTAAAATAAAAAAATAATAAAATAAAATAAAATAATAATTAAATAATTTAAACAATAATAAAATAAAAGCTGAAATAAAAAAGCCTTAAAAAAAGCTGAAATAACAGGTCTAGCAAAATTTACACAACTCTGGATTCGAACCCGGGTCGAGAGCACGGTACTTTCCAAATTGGCAACCTTCCGAATGCGCCACGATAACATGGTGATCTAGTGGGTAAAGTGAAACATATTCGCTATTTGAAAGTTGTTGTGGGCTGGTGATTATACATGTCAGAGGAGTTTATAGTCAGAAATAAGTTAGCAGGATAGAAGCTTAGTCTTTAGCTCTTCAATAGACACAAAGATATAGGCGAGGAGGATTGCAGTAGCGATTAAAAAAGATCTCGTGTCACTTAACGTGGTTGATTCGAATTTTCCATCGCGTGTCGAGAGTATCAATATGCCGTTGGATCTGATCCATTTTAGAGTATAAAATCTGACTTCAGAGATTATTATTTTCATTTATTATTCTGGTTTAATATATGACTTGAAAATTTTTGATTTTATTTATTTTTATTTTTTCGCTCGCTGTTTGCTAACTAAACCTAACGTGGACGCCATTATCTAGAGGGGTGATTTCACAAACAGTAACAGCTTCCATTTACCGGACGCATCCCCTTATAAATTGTTGGTTTTTTATTAATTAATTAAAAATATAAAAACAAATTCTATCGAATCAAATTGTGAATCTAAACCATTCTCGAATCAACTTCATCGCACACACAAAATTTCATTAAAATCAGTCCAGTCGTTTAGGAGGAGTTCAGTTACATACACACGGACAGAAGAAATATATATATAAGATATATATGGGCATTAATTGCATACATTTACCGTTGTATTTAATTTGAATGTACTCCGTAGCGAAGTGCGGGTTTTCAGCTAGTTATATACATATAAATACATCTCTATTTTAAAAACGTTGAAGTAAAAGATACAAAACAGCTTTACATAGTTATTTTTAAAATAAAAAATAAATAATTTAACACATTTTAAATAAGTAAATGTAGATACACACATATAAACAAATATATTAAGAACATGTATAAAAACTTTTATATTTCAAAAGCATAAAAGTAAAATATAAATCAAAACAGTACACTGAACTCATAATTAACTGAACTGATTTATGGGCGGATGTGTATGGCAAACTGAAATGCACGGCGAATCCAAGGCTGGCCTTAGACAGTGTAAAGAAAAGAAAATATTAACAATATTAGACAAGCACATACAATTTTAATTAGTCAATAACCATTCGCAGATGCACCCATGTACAGAAATATTTTACACATACATCAAAACAAATGCATCTACATTTTAAAAAAAGAACTGCGACTAATATAGACTAGTGTTAGCGTGTTGGTCTTGCTCGGTTCGAATCTCGACGAACGTCATTGGATACCTTCTTGTGTAGGATTAAATCCGTAGACCGGAAAGTTCTTCCATGAGGTCAGTGGGAGGAGAAAGTACGAAGGAGATCGCATCTGGGGTAAAGTCGGGCTGCGACCCTTGTGGTGCCATTGTAAACCGAAGACGCGTTTCTCCTCCAGCAGTCGAGACCTGGTCTGGCATGTTTCGGCCATGGCGGCATATGTCACAACAACAACAACAACAACAAAACAGAATTAAAGGGGGGGGGGAAGAGTTGTACAGAGGACTCTCGATTAATTGTGTTAAATAATGCACGGGGTGTAAAAGGAACAGCGTAAAAAGCGGATATTCCAAGTATAGACTTGTATAGTCTTCAAAATTAACTGGGTAACATAAATTAATCAATTTTTAATTGGTATAATGATTAAGCCTACATAGCTTTCTACATTTTTTAGGTAATTGACATGGTTAGGCTCCCTGATGACGAGACCTGTCGATTACCTCTGTCGTTTTATGGTTCAGTTCCGGCACTTATACAGAATCTTGCCGTTGGTGCGTGGATGCCCAGAGTGCTTGATTTCTGTTTGTTTTTTGTCTATTTTAGTATAATTTTTTTATCTATATCTGTTGGATTATTTATAGCTCTCTACATGTAGGTGATTTTTTTTGGATGATTTGTACTTTGTTTCTAACCTTTCTTCTTTCATGATGCACAAATAAATCGCAAAACTCCGCCCGTCTGGAGTTCAGTGTAAATACAAAAGAATCACAGCCATGCATTTGCGCTCCGTAGGAATACTGGAAAAAGGAGTGGATATCGTTCTCAATGCGTATCAGTATTAATCATCCAGAAACAAAAGAAACACAAGAGAAATGGACTCCGCTGCTCTCTAAAATGTGAAGCTTTTACAGGTAGAGCGTTTCCATATTATTTAGCTTTTTCATCCATGCTGGCTTATTGATAACGAAAGCGAAAGAAAATTGATATAAAAGCAAACGCCCGACACTTAAAAATAGAGTTCTAGAGACAAATAGAGATAGAGTTCTTCAAACAATTTTTCACAAATATATAAGCAAAATTTTATGATAGGTTAAAAATTCATAAAGATTTGAATTAAAATATTTACTGAGCCTGCTAATTATTAAAGCCTCAGTGCTCACCCATGATCTGGCCTTTTGATAACGAAATGGTAAGAAAATTGACACAAAAGCAAACGTCGGACACTTAAAAATAGAGTTATTGCGTTCTTTATTCAAACATTTTTTTTATAAATATGTAAGCAAAATTTTACGATCCTTCAAAAATTGATAAAGATTTGAATTAAAGTATTAACTGGGCCTGCTAACTATTAAAGTATTAGTGAATAGGATTCAGCCTTTCAAAGATGTATTCCATTGTAATTGACGATTGAGTTGAGTTGAGAACGCAACGGTCAACTTTTGCTACAAAAAAGCTAATTAGACCGAGACCTACAGTTTAAAGCCGATTCTGAATGGCTACGAACATTCATTCAAGAAGTGAGACCTAAGGTGTGTAGAGTAGCATTTCAGAACTTTCCTAAATCCCTACGCTATGAATATCCTCAGTTATTTTATTTTAATTCCCAATCATTAATATATCTCTATATCTCCCAAAGCGCTTTTTTACTGGTTGTAGTGCCATACATTTAGCGCATTAGTTTATGGTGCTAATGAATACAAAGCATTTACAGAAAAAAATATCAGCTTCTTAAATTCAAAGGCAACAAGCTTCAACGATTCTTACGTTACGTAACACTCCACTTTTCCTTTCAGTAACATCCATTTTCATCAATTGATTAAAGAGTCGTTTCGCGTCGCTTGAACAGAAAACAATCAGAAAGCAGGTTGAAATTTACGCTTATATAGCATAGTTCAGAAAACAAGGAACATCTGCAAATACAGTAACCACCGCTTATAGTGATCAGTGGTTATAAGAATCAACCGTTTATAAGAATCAATATCGCGAAAACAAGAACAAATGCATTATTTCCATGTTAAAATTTTCGCTTTAAAGAATCAATCCACCTGTTTTAAGAATCAGTTTACACTCTTAGCTTTCCTTTCATTTTCCAAAAAAACTACTTAAACCCTGAAAAAGCACGAAGTTCTTTCTTTCTTTTTTTTAAAAGAAGGATTGATAAGATGGGATGGAATATAGTCGTAAAATTCATCCCTTTCTTTATTAGACATAACATAATAGTTTCCCCTTAAACGCTTTAGCACACCACTGTCCTATTAGCTTGACCCGGGGGCATCTTTATCCGTCCGGGTCCGATTTCACTTTTCTCCACTGACAAACAAAAATAGGGACTCTTTTTCCACCTCCCACATCCTGGTTGTGGCTTCCTGGAGTCTGAAATACATAAATCTTCTGCGAAGTGTCCACTATCACTTAGGTAAACGTGACATTAGTAGATTCAGCACGTTATCAAATCGTAAAACGTAAGCTAGAAGGTGAATTTTCGTCTGAGACTATTAGTATTGAAAGAGGTATAAACAGCCTCCTGAAAACTTCATTACGTCAAACTACCATAGAAAACTTTTCCTTGCTCCCGTCCTGTAGTTGAAATTTTAAAACTGTTAAGCAGGTATGTTGTAACATATATTGGATTTTTTTCTTCTCTGAATATAATCATGTGTATCTACATATAGGTCTAGAAATTAAGTTGTATTTTTTAAAATTATAAAAAATAATTTTAATAAAAGATAATTAACGTAAATTAAAGAGCATTTTATGGTAAATTATCTAATTTATATATATATATATATATATATATAGGTGTGTGTGTGTGCGTGTCCAAAAACCTAAATTTCGGCTATAAGAATCAACCGCTTATAAGAATCAAAAACAGTAATAACAAACGTGATTCATATAAGCGGAAATCACTGTAAAAAGAACTCGCCAATACTATATCGTTTTATACAATTTTAATACTGATAATGACACTTAAACACACCAAATTACGAAATGAGAGTTCCTCAGATCACGTGCTGCTGATAGGTCCGCTGGCCAGTGGTTCGGAGACAAGGTTCTATCCAATGTCCTTGAAGATCCGTGTTTACATACCTATCTGCAGGAAAAGTGTTGTGTCATATTGCTTAGTAATTACTCTACACATGTTTGAACCATCCATCTGAACTTTGAACCAGTACCTCTTGTCGGCCGCTTGGAAGGAAGGGATTCGAGACCGGATTCATGTCCAGAGGGAGGGTTCAAACATGATACACACTGGATGGTCTCACACCTTTCGTATGTAATCTTCATACTTTGCAATTACATGTGCTATTTGGCCCGATTTTGTTTTAGAACCAAACATCTGATGCGATTTTCCCAAAGCAAAAAGTGAAGAAATATTTTTTGAAACGTTTTCAGCCATGCTTTAAATAGGTTTATAAGAACAGAAATACTGATTGATACAGTTTACTGAATCCATCTTCGCAAATCGTAGAGCGAAAACCGTATCGATAGACGAAACAGTGTGGGTTAGTTCTGAGCTGTTATCCAAATATGTCCTCTAAAACTCTCTCTTTTCTTGTTATTTAAATCCGAATTGAAAACTCGGCTTAAAGTTATCGGAATATACACACACTGTTTTTCACTTGATTCTCCCACAATTTCAGATGCCTTCGGTGCAAATGTGTCCGAAACAAACAACTGAAAGCTTTCACCCTGTTCTTCCGTGAAACATAAACTGTAACCGCTAATGGCCTCTTGCCATCGACGGTACTTCGAGCGCCCCATTCTTCGTTAGCAGCCATACTTCTGTCCAGTAGCTGGACCTAGGTGAGGGCGGAGGGGGGGGGCGGTCCGAAAACTTTATTGCGGAAATATTACATACATTTAATTTTTTTTAATCGGACGAGAACGTTATTATTCTTAGAAAACATTACGGTTGTGCATATACATAAAGTGAAAGGTCATCAACCTCAATGGCCTGCGAATCCCCCTTTTCCTCTCTCGAACCGCGTATAAGTGAGACTTTGGCTAGCGTAAATGAAGGATGGTATAGCTAGGTCGGGGGTGGACAACCCGCGGCACGCGTGCCACAGTGTGGCACGGCGGTGTTTTAACAGTGGCACGCGGAGACTTATTGAAAAATTAAGAAATTTGAAAAAATAATAATTTGTCAAAATCTGTAAAAACCCTACTCATACGCTACTGAAATTAACAGCGCAGGAATATATGCACCTTTTAGCCTATAACAGCTACCCTATAACAGCGCACCTTTTTATATTTTTTGTATGTTGGAAAATTCGGAAGTGGCACGCATAATATTTTTTTTTGCAGATAGTGGCACTCTTCCCAAAAAGGTTGGCTACCCCTGAGCTAGGTCAACCGCGGGTAAGCAAAACCACTTAAGACGAGGGATTATTGTAGGTTTCAGGGGATCGGCAAGGGAGTGGGTGAATCATGCTATGCACTTCTGCCCACTCTATCATCTTCTCTCTCTCTCTCTCGCTCAGGTACTCCGAGTTGGACACTTTCTAAGTGTTTGGGCCTATAGATATTTAATATATTAAAAGCGATATTATACTGTGCTTATTATTTTCATAAATACTGTCATGAAGCGTAAACAGCCTACTTGGGCTCAAAAGTAGAAACTGAAAAAAAGCAGAAGAAAAAAATGCAGAGTTGACCTCAGGATCAATTTTAAAGTTCGTCCAACAAGAACAACCTTCCACTTTTAAAATGCAAAGAACAGAGTACTAGTTCTGGAATTGGCTTGCAGGAAATAGAATTTGTTGTGGAATTGGTGCCGCCTTAAACGCAGGAAGAAATTTTCAAGATAAGTCAGCAAAACTTAGGGGGCACTCTTCCTGTTCGAGTTAGTGCCAATGAATATGTAGGACTAGACGGAGACGGAACATTACCTCAAAAAGAAGGTGAAGCAGAAGAGCCTGATGTAATGACTTGGTGCCTCTTTTCACACCCGGAATTCCTGGGAAGGCCTGGCGGCAAGACGGCCATTATCCACCTACCGTATTCATCGGTGACAGTCGTTTTGTCACCGAGTTGTGGCAGACGCCGCGTCGCCATCGGACAATTAGGAAGCCGTCTTCTGTAAGAAATCCCCCCTCCTTGCAGACAAAGCCTATCCGGAGGAAAATCGATTAGCCTTTAGCGGAAGACGCGGAATAGTTTGAAGACAGTTTACAGAAAGGAAATCAAAGAGAGCCGCTTCAACCACCTACAGGCGTTTGTGAGGGTATATAGTCGCCACCTCGACGTAAATGGGGGCAGACGACCCTTTTTTTTACAGGTGTGAACAACCTCCATCGTCGGACGTGTGCCAGAGACGGAGAGCCTGCAGTAACCCTCTCGGGATATCCTGATCCCGCGCATTATCCTTAATCATGTTTACTTTGTAATTATTGTATAGAGCCGATTTATAGTCAAGAATGCCAATAAAGCATTTTGTAAATATTAAAGGCTGTCAGTCTTAGTTTTAGGCAAAGTCCTTACAGACTGTTATTAAATGGTGTCAGAAGAGTCATAGGATATCAGTGATGAACGAAAGGATTACAGGTAGGCCGATTCTTTTTATCAGATTCTGGCTTTGATTTAAAAACTAAATAATGGTTTTGTATAAATGCAATAAGTAAAAATTATTTTATTGTGTTTTTTTAAATGGTATATGTATAAGTAGCCA
Organism: Dolomedes plantarius; assembly: GCA_907164885.2. Classification (NCBI taxonomy): domain Eukaryota; kingdom Metazoa; phylum Arthropoda; class Arachnida; order Araneae; family Dolomedidae; genus Dolomedes; species Dolomedes plantarius. The sequence continues at coordinate 191,305,443 of OU015496.1, read as the reverse complement.
TTTAGAGTTCGTATTAAGAACTGATATTTTATTTTAGAAATTTTGATGAATTAAATCAATTTCTGTGTTTTTTTTAAATGGTATATGTACAAGTTAACCATTTAGAGTTCGTATTAAGAACTGATATTTTAGAAATTTTGATGAATTAAATCAATTTCTGTGTTTTTTTAAATGGTATATGTATAAGTAGCCATTTAGAGTTCGTATTAAGAACTGATATTTTATATTAGAAATTTGGATGATTTAAATCAATTTCTGTGTTTTAATGGTGTATGAGTTAACCATTTGAAGTTCTAAGTAGGAACTATTGTTTTAGGAATTGTGATAAGTAAAACCAATTTCTGTGTGTTTTTATGGTATATGAATGAGTAACCAGTTAGTGTTCAAGTAAAGAACCAATATTTTGTTTGTTAGGAATTGCAATAAGTTTAGCCAATTTCTGTGTTTTGTTAATTGCAAATACTGTATGTTTTTCTCTATTTTTAAAGAAAGTGAATTTTTTTCGCTTTTGATAATAACAGTGTTTATTTAGTATTTTTTTCTTTTAATAGTAACAGATATATTTAAGTTTCTTATGCTTTGATATTAACGGTGATAATTTAGTATTTGTGTATTACTGTGTTGGAAATCTATATAGAGCGTTGATTAATTTGAGAATTCTGTTTATGTGTATTCTGTATAAGAGTTCGGTATTTTGATTTGATAGGTATTGAGTAAATTGTGAATGTTTATATTGTGCGGTGCTAGTTTGGTGTTCATAAGGGCTAAAATTATAGTTCGGTATAAAATTGATCAGTTTTGAACTTGTTAGTTCCGGTTAGGACACATACCGTCGGAAGGTATAGCTAGTTGCCGAGGAAAAATTTTATTGGTTACCCTAAATTAGAAACCCTAAATTTAGAAAAATGTCCTTTTTAAATAAGGGTAAGAAAGGGGATCTTTTAGAACTTTTAGAAGAGTTAGGAGGACTAGCTGACGATACGCTTAAGATTTTCGAAATTAAGAAGATCATTACAGAAAACGAAAATTACGTCGAAGAAGACGCTAGACTCGCACTAGAGCGTATTATTGAAGATAGGAAAGAAAGAGAAGACAAAATTCGTCAAGACCAACTTACTCTCGAAATGAGGAGACTAGAATTAGGAATTAATGGAGACAATAGAGCCCGAAATGGGAGGGACAGAGATGCAGACGCAACTCAGAACATTCAGCTCCTTAAAACCATGCAGAAATTTGACGAGAAACGGGACGAAATGGGCCTGTATCTAATTAATTTTGAGAGAAGAGCAGAGATGGCGGGAGTCCCTAAACAAGATTGGGTGCCATATTTGTTAGGGGTACTAACCCCAGAAATTTCCAACATGATGGCCAGAGAATCGCCAGAACAGGCAAAAGATTATGACTACGTAAAAGAGATGATTCTCCAGAGATTTAGGATGAATACAGAAAAATTAAAACAACTGTTTTATCGCCATCCTAAACTCGCAGACAAGTCATGGAGGAATTATGCCCATGAGCTTAGTGGCTATTATGATGAATGGATAGCAGATTTAGAAATCACTACATTTAAGAAACTGAGAGACCTACACATAACGGAACAGATGAAGAGACGGGTACCTGCCGATATAAAAGATCATTTTTTGGAGCAGTGGATGCAGATTAATACTCCTTTAGAATTAGCGGAAAAAATAGATAAGTATGAAAGCTTGCAAGACAGTTTCCGAACAAGAGAATTCTCAAAGGATCAGAAGTCCACAGATAAAATTAATAAGACATTTAAAAATAATCATAAATTTAAGGAAGAGAAGAAAGAAAAAAAAGATGTGGAAAAAGAAGCTTCTAGTGGACAAAACAAGGAAAGAATTTTTGAGAAAAGAAAACAGCTCCGTTGCTACGAGTGTGGTTCTTATGACCATCTGCGACCACAGTGTCCTAAACTTAAAGAGACGGAAATTATCGCGGCAACAGAAACTAGTGGAGGAGACTCGAGTGGCGTGATGACTCCATATATCAGTCAGGGAGTCGTTAATGGAAAATCTACGTCTATTCTGAGAGACACAGGAGCGAGCATTGATCTGATTTCTAAAAATTTGGTACAACCCCATATGTACACAGGAGAGCACGTTTATGTCAGTGCACCTGTGTTAGATTCATCCGTTTGCTTACCTATAGCAGAGGTCGATTTAAAATGTGAATGGGGCCACACCAGAACTAGAGCAGCTGTCAGCAATACGGAATTCGAGCAGAAACACTATTTGTTAGGAAATAAAACGGCAGCCTTGCTTGAGAAGATCAACAGGAATGTTGAAGTTCCGGTGAAAAATACTGTGCAAACTCGGGCCGAAAACCTAAAATTTGATAGAGAAAGGCTAGACACGGGAGATGAAAAAACGAGAATAGAGCAAGTGATCCCCGGATCAGAAGCGGTAGAAGAAATCCCTGCTGAAGAGAGCGCGACTATCTTGCCTCTCCAGGAGAAACAAATAATTACTCCCGACTTATTAAAGACTTCACCCGAAGAATTTAGAGTTGCACAAAGTGAGGACGAAGAATTGAAAGTAATTTTTGATAGGGCGAAAAAGAAGACGCCCGAAGAAAATAAGTACGTGGTGGTAAACGAGATGTTATTTTACCAGAAAAAAAAATAACGATGGAACCACTAGAAAACTGCTTATTGTGCCTCGAAAGTATCGAGAGAAATTAAAAAGACTCTGCCACGAACAAACTAATGTTCATTTAGGCGTTGCTAAGATGAAAGACTCATTAACTCAGTATTTTTACTGGCCATATTGTCACTTAGATATAAATGATTACGTGTCGGCTTGTGACAAATGTCAAAATGGGAAATGCCCTAATGTTAAGAATAATAAGAAACGTCTTAACACTGTTAATTCCCGCCGAACACCAGGCTAAGCCGAAGTTTAGTCGTAAAAGTTTAAAATGTATATTATAAGTATGTTGATTAATTGTAGTTTCAGTGTAAAAATGTGACCAGAAATTAATGTGTATTCGTTTGAGTAATGTTTTTTTATGAATTGTAACATGTAATTGTTTGTAAATTTGAACGACTCGACCATAGAAGTTGAGTTTTGCTTTAAAGGAAAATTCAGGTGAAATTCCTTTGACGTTATCATAATATAACGGTTTTGTAGTGGCAAACGCCATACGACGGTTTTATGTATGCCGTGTTAGAATGCCTCAGATAGGTTTTAATTAATGTTCAATTGTAACATTTTATGTTCTGTTTTGTTTGTTGCATAAGCCAGTAGAATGCCTCAGAAAGGTATTGGCTAACTTTTAAATGCAAATGTGTATGTTTTTGTGTATACCAAAGAAGGTAGTAATTGGAGTCAAAATGCACTCCGTACGGTGTTTGAATACCGCAATTGAATGATTTATTGTGAAATCGATAAGTTTTGTCTGAAGAGTTGTTACGACAACAGATAAATGTAAGTGTTGTCAAAGAATCCAAGTGATTACAGGAATGTGAAGTTTGTGAGTTTTTTGATAAGGAATGAGCCAATGAGCTATTTTGTTATAATTTTATGTCAGTCAGTACTGAAAAATTAGACCCTAAATCGATTGTGAATCCTATAGTAGGATAAAATGAATATTTAAATTTAGGTCACTGATGGCTGTCCACTTAAATGGAAAAGATTGGATCACAGGTAATTGTGAACGAATTAAGTTCCCTGATCCAGGATCTGCGGAATGCCGAGTATTAAATTGTTTTTATGGCTATAAGTGTTAAATGTATTAAAAGATAAGTAAGAAATTTAAAATTTTCATGTGTATTAGTAACCGTGATGATATGTTCTGTATGAAGTTAGGTATCCATTTTGGATTTGTGTTTAATTTTATTTGTGTAAAGTTGTTTCATGGTAACTGTGTTTAATATCAATTTGAGAATTTATTTGTGTCATGTGATCACAATTAAGGTAAATTATGGGATCCCAGTTGAGTGATTTACTAGTTATAATGTTTTATATGTAGTGTCATGTGTATGTACTAGTGTTCCATGAATTTAAATATTTTTTGATTGACATGTATTAGTATACTGTTTTATTTAAATTTTTGCCAGGACGTGTTATATTATTGTGTAATTTTATAATTTCTTTGCTACAGCATGTTCTCTTAATAGAGGTTTTAAAGTGCGTAAATTTTAAGTATAAATTCCTTTTGTTGTGCTTTTAAAAATAATACTTTGAAGTACAGTTAAAATTTTTCTTTCATGAAGGTAAAGCCAGAGTTTGATCAAAATTAACGGTCTACTCGTAATGTCAATTGGGTGTGCATTTGCCTTCGGGAAAAGTTTTTATAATTGAAATTGTCCTGAGAAGGACCATGTTTTTGTTCTGTTTTTTGCAGGTGAAACTCTCTGCAGAAAAACATCTGGGGAGGGGAGGAATTTAGTCTGTAATGACTTGGTGCCTCTTTTCACACCCGGAATTCCTGGGAAGGCCTGGCGGCAAGACGGCCATTATCCACCTACCGTATTCATCGGTGACAGTCGTTTTGTCACCGAGTTGTGGCAGACGCCGCGTCGCCATCGGACAATTAGGAAGCCGTCTTCTGTAAGAAATCCCCCCTCCTTGCAGACAAAGCCTATCCGGAGGAAAATCGATTAGCCTTTAGCGGAAGACGCGGAATAGTTTGAAGACAGTTTACAGAAAGGAAATCAAAGAGAGCCGCTTCAACCACCTACAGGCGTTTGTGAGGGTATATAGTCGCCACCTCGACGTAAATGGGGGCAGACGACCCTTTTTTTTACAGGTGTGAACAACCTCCATCGTCGGACGTGTGCCAGAGACGGAGAGCCTGCAGTAACCCTCTCGGGATATCCTGATCCCGCGCATTATCCTTAATCATGTTTACTTTGTAATTATTGTATAGAGCCGATTTATAGTCAAGAATGCCAATAAAGCATTTTGTAAATATTAAAGGCTGTCAGTCTTAGTTTTAGGCAAAGTCCTTACACTGATATTGAAATTTCAGACGAAATAAGTAAAGTTCCTCTTTTTTTGTGATGTAGGTAACTGACCAACACCCCTATCGGATGGTATGAACACCAATTTTTTAAAACGAGGCAGTGAGTTTTTCCAAGAGCCATCTTCGTGGCATGGGTCAATCACTCACTCAATTTGTGTGGGGTGCAAGATTTTAGTCGCTCTCCAACCAGTGCGACATTTTTCGGCACACTGGAAAATTTTTAACAACTTCTTCTCGTACTCAACTCACAGATGGGAAATTTTGACTGCCGTTGTGGGAGTAGCGGTTAAATGGCTGTCCGATTAGGGTGGTCCATGACATAATGTTAAAAAATGAAAGTGTAATAATCTTCCTTCCACAAGCCCTATTTTGTTCCTCTGTATTCAAAATGTATGTAAAAACAATTTCAGGCCAATCCGATAGTATTATGAGGTCTCTCAACATTTGTATTTTCAAAGAACATATAACATAGCAGTAAAGAAGACAGAGAATTCTTTCTAAAGCAGAAAGATGTTTTGTGTTGTTCTATGAGTGGAGTTGACATGAAAACTACACAAAAAGAAATAAGAAACAGAAAACGGGAAGATAATAAAGTGTTAACGTAAGAACGATATGAAGAAAGAGAAGCAAAATTACAAATTAGGGTAGAAAACAATCATGTCAGAATTATCAGACTCAGAAACTGTTGAAAAGTAATCACACATTTTGAAAATTAACCTTTTCATGCAACTCTAAGTCGCCAAGGCGCGCGACAAACCGGAGCAAACCAGAAGCTATCCCATGATTCCTTTCTTACTTCTGTTTATGTAATTTTCCGTTTTTGTATCGTAGTACTGTAACGTTCTTTTGTTTCGTAGTAGATTGGATAAATACATGTTTAATGTTCATGTAACTGAAATCACTTAGTACCAAAACAGCTGCACCGCCGAGACGGAGGTAAGCAACATATTTTTGCTATCTTCACATCAGAAACTTCATTGGAATTCCACATTCGATGGAATTTGAAAGTGAAGAAGAGTACCTGCCGCTGTCATCTTCATCCCAATCCGATCTCAATACTACAAATACAGCTGACGAGGCTGCTGAAAAGAAATATGTAAAAAATATATTTAAGTCTCCTGAAGTTGTAGGTGCACTAGATCGTGTTAATATTTCTGATCGGAAAACTGCATTCGTGGCTCGAGCTGTTGCACATGCAGTGGGAACGATATTTCTCCAACTACCCTTTCTCGAAGCTCAATAAGAGGACATAGAAGAAAAGGAAGGCAACAAGCTGCAGAAACAGAAAAAAATTTCTTTAGGTGAACCTCTATTATTACACTGGGATGGTAAGATTTTACCAGATATTGATGGATCGAAAACAAAAATTGATCGAGTTGCCGTTATTGTTTCAGGAAATGGTCAAGAGAAGCTCCTTGAAATTCCGAAGATTGAATTAGGAGCAGGAGAATTTATAGAGTTTCTATGCTCACTTCTACCCAGACTTGGGTGTATATAATTTGAAGTGGCACTCTATTTGAATTTGAAGCAAACACAGTTTATACATGAAACAATGTTTATTGAATTCGTTGCACATATAATTGGCTTTTACAGCAATAAGCATGCGTACTACTTGTACGGAATGTATAAACACAGCTTTCAAGAACAATATATTTTTATACTCACGAACAGTAAGTCAAACCAGCAGTACTGCCATGTAAACTTCTGGCCCGCTAAGCACTAGCGCAGGATAACACCTTTTCAACCTTAACAACCTCCCCTTTTTTTATTAATGACGCTGCGTGGTATTTATACTAAGCGCGTATGCCGAAATTAGCATATCTAAAGCAGCTTCTTTAATTCACTCAAAAGTTCGATTCTTGTGAATCGAATCTTGTGTATACCTTACAAATTACAAGCAAAAGCATGTATTGAGATAGCACAGAAATGGAATATTATATCTCAGATTAAAGGACTGGTGTCCGATACCACAGCCGCTAATACTGGTTTACACAAAGGTGCATGCATCAGAATTCAAAAATATTTAGGGGCAGATCTTATTTGGGTTGCATGTCGTCACCATATAATGGAGATTGTACTACCCAGTGTGTTTTATGTTATATTCGGCCCATCTGAAGGTCCAGAAACTGTAATATTTAAGCGTTTTAAGAATTTATGGCCGGAAATAGATAAATCTGCTTATAATCCAGCAAATAAGGAACTATTTGACAATGTAAACTACTAAACTGAGAAAATATGTGTTGACATTTCTACCAAAAGCACTTAAATCTCCAACTATAAGGAATGACTATAAAGAGTTTATGCAGTTATCATTAATTTTTCTTGGAGGAGATAATAATCAGTCGTTTCGCGCTCCTGGACCCACGCATCACGCTCGATAGATGGCTAAAGGTATTTATGCACTAAAAATATTCCTTTTTAGAGAACAATTTAAGCAGTCATCTGAAGAATCTGGTAAAAGACAGAATTGTGCCTTTTTGTGAGCCTAATATATATTAGATATTGGAATGAAGCACCGCATGCTATTAAGGCCCCTTACAATGATATTCAGTTTTTAAATATCCAAATCTTTCTGTAGCAAATATGGCATTATTGTCATTTTCCAGACACCTATGGTATTTATCTGAGCACTTAGTTGCATTAGCTTTTTTTTATAACAGAGTCAGCATTGACGCAAAAATGAAAATGATACAAAATCTTGATCGTCCACCAAAACCTACCCGTGATGATCGACTGGAACTAAAGAATGAAGAGCAAAATGTAAAGATCGAAGAACTTGTGACTGAAAAGACAAAACAATTCTTTGATGTCATGGTTAAAGGAGGTAAAATTAAATCACAAGCTTTCATAGAAAAATCACCATCTCAGTGGGAAAGTTATGAAAGTTGTAAATGACAATGCTGAAAGAGCTATAAGCCTAATAGAAAAATGTAATGAAACCCTTACAAAAGACGAAGAACAAAAACAATTCCTGTTTCGTCTAGTAGCAAACCACCAAAAGAGCTTTCCCACGACATCAAAGAAATCTTTGTTAATCTGAACTTTTAAAGTTTGAGCTTGAGCGACCTGTAAATATTATTATTTTGGAGGAAAAAAAATTGTGCGAAATTATTTACATGCAAAATAATAAAATAAACCTTGTGGAGCAATATATTTCGAAAGTTAATTTTTTTGGGACCACCCTACTGTCCGATAGAAGGTGGAGTGCACAGCAAGCAGCTGTGAAACCAGTAATGAAATATTTTGAAAAATTCATCGGTGCAGTGGAGAAGCCGTGCGTCGAGTCTGAAAACCTAGATACAAGAGAACCAGCCCAGATTATAATGGCAAATGTTTGCGATTTTACGTTTTTTTTGCGTTGCTACGACTGCGGTCAGACATTTTGGAGGAAATCAACCACACTCAACGCTACCTACAAACTGAGGGGATTTCCTTGGACAAGACTTGAGGGAACGGTGGACCTTTATTTGAGAAAATCTCGTCACTGTAATACTGATTGTGTTATTGTAAAAAATATATATATTTCTGTAGATTATTAGTACCAAAGTAATTTTTTTCAAGTAAATAATCATTTATGAAGCTTCTACAAAGTAATTTATAGTGGGTAAGTGAAGTAATAAATTTTAAATCTGTTTTTCTCAAAACAGAATTTTCAAGGTTTATAGATTTTTTAAATGCTCCATGCTACTTAATTTTTCTTCAAAAAATTCATGAAATTGATAAGAAAGAATTTTGATGCTGTTTACAAAAAAACTGGGTATGCATTTTACAATTCGATTTCATTAAGGTAATAAAATTTGATTTATAACTTTTCAAAAGGAAAAATTTTGATGAAAATCGAGACGGAATTCAGGAAAAAATCTCTCAAAAATTAACTATTCGAGGGATTAAATAATTGATACGCAGATTTGTTTGTTATACAGTTTAAAGAGATTAAAATGCAAAATCGAGGAAATATCTCAAAAATTAAGTAGCAAGGAGCATTTTAAAATTTTGTTTATAAATTTCAAATTTTTTTTAAAAATCTTAAAATTATAATGAGATTGGAAATTTCTTTTAAGGTATTCTATTTATTTATAGTGAAATGTGTATATGTACAAAATTTCGTATCTCTATGATGAAAAGTAAAAAAAGTAAATTTTAATGTCCACTGTTCCCTTAAATAAACTAAGAGAATTGGAACTTTTAATCAGAAAAATAGAGAATCTTTAGTTAGTGATGCTTTGGACTTCGCTTAACAGAAATGTGAAGTAATGGGAATTGATGCTGAAAAGAGAGGCAGAAAATGATCTTAAAAGATTATGCTAAAGATGCTGGTGAAAAAGCTAAAGATGAAGGTTTATCTTCATAAAAAAGAACTAAGGAGGTCTATGTACTAATGTGTACATAGGTCGTATTTGAACTCCAAACAAGATCCACGGAGAACATTCATAACAAATTTGAAGTCTTGCAGTCGGTTAATTTGATCAAATCTCCAGATCAGAAAGCGTCAGAACTTATTTCTCATCTAACTGAATGTTACAACGAATTTTCTAAGGACGAGGTTTTTCCAGAAATAAATTAAGACGTCATATGAAAGCTTCAAATATTAATACAGAGGGAATAAAAAAAATGGTCAGATCTTCAGGTTTAGCAGTCCATTGTGGGTAGTTCATTTTTCATTGAACTTTCAAGAGTCAATACCAAACTTGTGTTTAGCTCTAAAGTTGTTTTTGACGATTTGAATTTCCGTCTCAACTTGTGGAAAAAGTTTTTCAAAACTGAAAATCATCAAAACTAGTAGCGCTCAACAATGAGCTAAATATGGCTAAATGGACTAGCAATGTTATCCATCGAGAACAAGTTGGGTATGAAAATAAACTTCCATGAGACATTTAGACAATTTTCTGATTCAAAAGTTAGAAAGAGACAATTTTAAAGGGATGATTTTACCTATTCAGAATTAATACAGAATTGTGCT